>CM023452.1:39503186-39510686 GCA_013339765.2 Haemaphysalis longicornis | reverse complement strand
GGAAGCAAATAATTACATTTAGCAGCGAACCTAGTAGGGTTAAAATTAGTCAGATATTTTAAATCAATAAAGTGGAAAAGAAGTTCATTGTTTAGCATTTTAAATAACAATATAGCTAAGTTATATTGTAAAAGTTTTTGAACCGACAATAGATTATTCTGACAAAGCAGTGGGAACGCATCAGAATAAAATGTACTCTTAGTGATAATGCGGATGGCTTGGTTCTGAATATGTTGAACATATGATATGTGAGAAATATACGCGTTCCCCAAGCACGTGAAGTGGCTGTGAATGAAAGCAAAATAGAGGGACAGAAGTGGTCCATATGGAAGGACCAGTCCAGCCTTAATAAGCGCTCTAATACCACATGCAGTCTTTCGCATCAGTTGCTTGAAATCAGCACAAAATTTGAGATCGGTATTGAGATGCACGCCAAGGAAAATGACATGATCAGAGACAGGAATTGAGTCTGTGCCAAGCGAAACTTCCTGTAAAAATGGGACGTGCTCCTGTTCAGGTCTAAATAGCATAAATTTAGTTTTCGAGGGGCTAATGATGAGATTATTAATGTGGCCTCAATCCATAGTTTTTATTAACACATTATTAATTGTAGAAATGAGGTGCGGGAGTAATTTGTGAGCACATGATAATGTGGTGTCATCGGCATAAAGAACACAATGAGGTGATTGAAGATGATCCACTATGTCATTTATATAAATTATGAACAGTAAGCGACCCAGAATAGAACCTTGGGGGACGCCTTGATTGATTATTTTTGTACGAGAAAAATTGTCGCCAATGTAAACCGTGCCTTCTCTATTAATTAGGTAGTTTTGCAAAAAACTAAGTGCAGGACCCGTGTTGCCGTATAAGCCAAGTTTGTAAAACAAAGTATTATAGTTAATAGTGTCAAAAGCCTTAGTAAAATCGAGAAACACTAAGCCTGCAAGTAAGCCAGAGTATATTGGTTTTCTAATATAATGTGTGAAAGATAGAAGCGCAAGGCTAATCGAGCTTCTAGCTCGAAGTCCGAATTGTTGGGGTTTCAGGAGGTTAAATTTATTGAGGCAGTTATTCAATCGATTTGCGAACAACCGCTCAATAATCTTGCTAACACTTGAGAGAATAGAAATAGTTCTGTAGTTAAAAAATAGTAATCTATCGCCCTTCTTGAACACAGGAATAATTTTTGCCTTCTTTAAAATTTGCGGAAAAATGCAACTTTTGAAAATAAGATTGACTATTTTGCTGAGGGTATTTGAAAAATATTTGGCAACAAGTTTTAAATTGCTGGCAGGAATATTATCTAGTACGGCACTGGTATCTATTAATTCCAAAATTATTACGCATAGTTCTTCAGGTGTGACGGGAAAAAGGTAGAATGAATGACAAGGGCGATGCACATTGCAATGGGGTGAAGAATCCTGTAACATTGGGAGGGAAAAATATTCGCAAAATGCGTTAGCTACATTAGCAGAATAATTATGAATGACACCATTGCTGTTTATTTCCGACACAGGTACACTATTGGGGACCTGTTCAGGAAATTATTGAACAGTTTCCATTGTTGTTTAGGGTCATTCCTATTTTTATTCAATTCAACTTCGTAATGGCGTTTTTAGCAGCCGTCAGCAGTGAATTTAAAACCTTGGAATACCTCTGATATCGCTGAGCTAGGGGTAAGTTAAAAGGTTTCTTTTTGGTCTTCTGGTATAAATTTTCGTTCTTGCGCATACTTAGCAGTAGCCCTTTCGTAACACAAGGGTTGCGACGGTAATTGTACTTTTTTTACATGTTACTGTTGAAGTGCTAGTCGATACTGCTTTGTTTATTATATTACAAACTACTTCTATAGCTTTTTCCCCAGCCTGTAAGATGTCGATGCAAGACCACTCAGTTGAGGAAATGATCTCAACAAAGTTTTCTCTGTTGAATACGTAAGTGGAAAAGCAAGGGGGTTGTTTTTGCTACTGCAGCGTTAAATCTAAAGAATTCGGGATAATGGTCAGTGATGTCTGCGCATATAACCCCAAATTCTGGTGCGGGTTATATGTTAGATGAGGAATTATCCAGTTAAGTTTCAGAGCCAAGGCGCGTACATCTAGTAGGTTGTTCTTTTATGATTCGTAGCCAAATCCATTAAACAAGCAAATATAGGCAGCCGTCGATTTAAACTCTGTATCAAGAAGATTGATAATAATGTCCCCTACTATTACCATATCCCTTGTTCTCCAATGACAGTTTACAAAATACTGCATCAAGGTCAGCCAAAAATTCCGAAACGGATGATGACGGTGAGCGATAAATTCAACCGAGCACAACATTTTTATCAGCACCATCGGAAACAGATTTGTTTAATTCAAGAAATACTGATTCACAATGTGTAACGTTTAACGCGATGTCAAACCTGCGTGAATACGAGATTACTGGAGAGATAAAGATAGCGGCACCCCCGTGGCTACTAGTTTCACGATGGCAAAATTCTGATTGATAATGTGCAAAGCCATATAAGTTACAGTCATCATTGCTCAGCCAAGTTTCTGATAGGCAAATAAAGGAAGACGAATGTTCGAGCGCCGTAGGAAATGAGTTATTATTGTGATATTTTTTATGAATACTACGTGCGAAGTGCATGAGTGAACTATGCTTGCACTGAAGAGCAAGTTTTAGTCGATCTGGGGAAATCTGAGCTAGACCAGCGGAGGGCTCGGAATCATGTGCAACTAACTAGAGGGGGACTTTAAGAAAATATTTTCAGGTCAGACTCAGTGGTTATACGAAAGACTGTGCTCTCTTCGTTCCAGCGTGCCTTGATGTGACAGTTTTCCATCCACAAGAACTGCCACTTTTTTTCTTTCTTCAGCACAAGTGCCTTCGCAAAAAGTTGCTGGTTGGCAATCGTCAGATGGTCGTTAATGTAAACGGAACTGTCCCACCCTCTGGGGAAGCCGATCTGGTTAGCAGGCGCACGAGCTTTGCGGGCCTTTCGTATGAATTCGTTTTTCTTGTCTCATGAACAGAAAGGAGCTATAATGTTCTTTTCTCCAGAGAAGGTAGAGACGCGGTGGATTATATCAATATCTGATGCTTCTAGAGGGCATTCAAGTGCCTCACTCATTTCAAAATAGCCACACAGTCTTCACCTTTGGTGACCGGCACACCTTTGATTTCAATATTGTTTAGACGAGAGTACTGTTCAAAATCAGCCATTCGTTGTTCAAGAGCTAGATTGCGTGCCTTTAATATTTTCTTCGTTTATGAGTGCACTAATTTAGCGAACTTCACCGGCACGGCAAACTGTGCATTTACCGTATGAGTGCGGTGTCGTTCAGGTACTAGGACTGCCTTTGGGCGTGTAGTCGCATGTCTCCACGGCTATCTCTTGTGTCGGTTCAGAGATAATGAGTTCTGCTAACAGAAAACGAAATGTTTTGTCTTTTCAAGACCCACTCGCACTTTGAAATTCCGTCTCCGTTGGTGTGGAAGAAGAACGTTGCCGATCGGTACAATATCTCAACAAGCACTCGCTCAACAATTTTGAGCAAAGAGCTTTAAGTTCACGAAAATGCGTATTTCAGAATACGTTAGGCCTCTGAGCCGGGTTAACACAAAGAAAAGTGCTAACAAGCAAAACTGATTCTCAACGTTTGTTTGTGAATACGGGGGTAAGTGACCTAAGTTCTTTGGAGTGCCGCGTAGTGACTAAGTTCGTGGAAAAGTGGCAGGGGTAAATCACGCAGTTTTTCACTGTGAAATAACTCCTTTAATGGTGCGGTCACCATCACTGATGCCGGGCATTTTCGTGAAGTTTCTCCGTCATTCACGCGAGCCTTATTTGGAAACGTGCATGTAACGAAAACCTGCATGTAACAAAAAAATTGGCAACTTCTGTCATCTTGGTTATATCCGGGATTCAGTGCAATATATTATGTTAACAGCGAATTTTCAAAGTCCCTATCTTATGAAGACGCCTGAGCGCAATTAAACTAAAAACTGCCTTTCACGCGGCCATGCGGCTACTACAACGCCGATATTACCCTAGGGGTTGCAATAAGGAAAGCATTTTGTATAGGGAAATTGTGGTTAGGGGAAGAAAGGCGTTCCACTTTTAATGTCTTCATCATAATCCTGTCTAGACCCACGGCATGACACAGACCTCTCTCATAGATCTCCTATTATTGGCGGTGAGCGCGACCAGGTGCGGCGCTGCGACGCGCACCTGCGTGACGTCGGCTTAAGGATTATCGGATGTGTCGTCTGCTTCAGTCGGGCTCGCTGTCCCAGCTCTTTTAATGCACTCGGTTAACTTTTGATGCTTCTGCGCACTACACCTTCGTGTGCGTAACCTTTCATCCTAATATTAGATTTGAGGCGTGAGTTAAAGTATAGTTTTGGATTCCGGTGCGGAATAAATATTCCCGGCGTCGTCCCATTCCTTCAGAAGCCAGTCCTGCGTGGAGCGAAAAGAGTCAGAGCTAGGCGTCAGCTTCTGTATTAAGCTGTCTTTCGAACAAAGGGAACACCTAGCAGATAGTAACCTACAACCGCGAAAATAGACTACCAAAACAAATTACATGCCTTCAGGGCTGTCGCCTTGGCAGAAGCCATTACGATTACCGGTAATCAAATGTAAGATAAAACAGTTTTTGCATCATTGTCCAACGCTCGAATATATTGTATCACATTTCTTTACACTGTCATCACATGAAAGTATGCCGACATGCACTATCGGGTGCAATAACTTTGGGTTGAGTTCAAAATACCCCCGTGTGTATAGGGTCATGCTGGTCTTATAGCAGGTTTCAAGCAATATGGAGGTTTATTCAACAAAACTAGTCACGACTACGGTGAAGATAGAATACCACTATGTTCAGACGGGGAGCGATATTTTGGTACATTTCCTACAGCCATATCTTACCTATATTCAGATATTCGTTATACGAAGGCTGCACACAAGAGGAGGAGAGGAGATAGAGGAGGGTGAGAAAACTAAATTTAACAGTAAAATGGAGCTGATTAGTGTCCCGGGTCCTCAGTCCAGGGTAAGAAAGTAAGAGTAGTTTTCTTCAGTTCAGTTCAGCCATCCCGTGTAGGCCAGGACGTCCTCTTTACGGCTAGAATGGTTGGAAAACATTAATGAGCCGCTTGAAAATATTCATCGGTTACGATTCTTCTAATATATGCACGTATACATTTATTGCGTTCGTTAGCCAGTATATTGAGCCTTCCACACGGTAATCATGTCACCATTGTTCGGGTTGGAAGTCAGTTCGTTATGATAAGAATGGTTGCGATATAAAATTGGAGCACAAAAGCCGCCTTCGAGTACACTGGATAACATTGTCTGGGGCGCGATCACGAAGGACTAGCACAAATATTCTCATTGTATGTGCTTGTGAATAAACAACATATGATGCGAATATGCACCTTCTTGCACGCAGCCGTAGTGAAAGCCAATCTGTGGAGAACGGAATGCATGCCATACAGCCTGACGAAAATATCTACACGATCTATGTGAGCCTCCCAAACATCCCGAATCGTACTAATAAGACGTTTGTGACAGTGCAGAGAAATTAATTCCTTGGCCACAGAATAAAACAAAAAAGTTGATTTGTTACAAGTCAACAACAAAAAAACAATTGAAGATAGCCGCTTTACATCCTGCTTTGCGATGCGCGTGAGAGGACGGCTGCTTGGTGCAAAGCAGTCGATTTTTGAGTCTTCATAAGAGCATTTCAAAAATACTGCAGAAAAGGTTGCGCACCTTGAATACTTATCAAGGAGCTCGGAAAGCTGAACGTCGCAAATGCGCCAGAAAGGACGAGTTACACGATGTTCTGGCCGATGCTCTAAAGAAAGTTGTTCTGTATCTCTTCGAATGTCGCACATTAGTGGCGGATGCAGTTTGGAATTATTCAGATGGGTCAGAAGCAGGCAAGAATAACTGCATTACTGGAAATACGCTTTTCGGGCTCTAAAGCATCAAAACAGGCGATGTCTAGCACAAGCACTTCTGCCCCTCGCAAGGGGAGTGTTGCAGACGACAGCAGTGCGAGAGTAAGGCGACGTCACAGCCAAGCGACGCCACTCAACCATCTCACCGCCAAGACTGGTCCTTTACTAACTGCGACAAATTTATCTACGCAAACTCTTTGATCTGGTCTGCCTACCTAACTATCTGCCACCCCCTGCCCCGCTTGCCCTCCTCGGGATCCACTCTATTACCCTCAATAACTGACAGTTTTCTTCTAATATGATCTCTTCTAATATGTCTATAACACGCTGTGCTTCCTGACCCACTCCGTTCTCTTCTTGTCCCTTACTGTTACGCCTATCATCTTTCGTTGCATTGCTCGCTTAGTTCAAATTAAGTTGAACCCTTTTATAGAGCCTCAAGGTTTCTGGCCCGTAGATGACTACCGCTAAGATGCAGCTGTTATACCATTCCTTATTCAGGGACAATGATAGGCAAGTTGAACCCTTTTATAGAGCCTCAAGGTTTCTGGCCCGTAGATGAATACCGCTAAGATGCAGCTGTTATACCATTCCTTATTCAGGGACAATGATAGGCTGCCGCTCATCATCTGAGAATCACGGCCTAATGTACACTCCCATTCTTATCCTTTTAATTATCTATGCCTCATGGTTAGAATCCGGGGTGACTACATGGCCTAAATACATATATTCGCCCACAACTTCCACTGTCTGCAACCTATCTCAAACCGTTGTACACTCCCGAGGCTATTGAGCCCAACTTCAGTTTTCTAGCATATTATTTTTCGGCCCACGAGTCTACTCAGCTTGTACAGTGATTTAATCCTGCTTTGAATTCGTCCCCCGAGTTACTTAGCAAGGCAATGCCATCAGCACATCTCAAGCTACTGATGTACTCTCCATTACCATCACGCCCACTAGCTCTCAATTCAATGCTCTGAATACCTCTTCGAAACATCCTGTCAATAACATTGGAGAGATTCTATCTCATTTTCTATCCTCCTTTCTGATAGAAATTTTGCCTCTCTCCATTTCGGGTAGTGTGGTAGCTGTCTATCCATTGTAGATATGCTCTAGTATTCTTAAGTAATGCTCATCAACACCATGATTCGCAAAGCCTGCATGACTGCTGCGGTTTAAACTGAGTGAAAGACTTTCTGATAATCTGGGATTGCTAATATTGGGTATTGAGTACGCTCAGCGCATTTTTCTATCAACTGCTTGATCGTGCTTGCGTGGTCTACCTTTGAATAGCCTTTTAAAAATCCTCCTTGTTTATTAATTCGACTGAAATCAAACGTGGCAGGCATTCCGTTAGTGATTACGTTCACAAGTACCTTCTAGGAGATTGACCATGACGTGATCTGCCTGTAATTTCTCAAGTCTTTAATGTCACCTTTCTTCTGGATTAGGATGGTGTTCGTTCTTCCAAGATTCTCGTACACTCGCAGTCATTAGGATTGGGTATAGAGATTTGCCAGTTTTTCTGGTACAATTGGCCCACTG
>CM023452.1:38862986-38902986 GCA_013339765.2 Haemaphysalis longicornis | reverse complement strand
TCTGGCTGTCCGTTTAACTGACCCACCGTAGTCAGCTTACTGGCGGTGTTCAGTGCTAACCCAGACCCTAACCGCTCCGCAATCGGCTCCAGAGGCGTTCTTGGGATGCCATTGCAGATGTCACGGAAATACAGGATTTGGTGGGAGAATCACAATATCAATCTAGATTGATTATTTCCTCACCGAAAAAGCATCGCTTACTTGCAGACAAGGGCTGGAGGCAATATAAACACAAAATTTATAGAAT
Organism: Haemaphysalis longicornis; assembly: GCA_013339765.2. Classification (NCBI taxonomy): domain Eukaryota; kingdom Metazoa; phylum Arthropoda; class Arachnida; order Ixodida; family Ixodidae; genus Haemaphysalis; species Haemaphysalis longicornis. The sequence goes on along the minus strand of CM023452.1, from coordinate 38,902,739 downwards.
AAAAAAAACGCATGTTGTCGACATGGCCAATGTAAGTCTGTTGCAATGAATAAATGACTACTATATTAGTGGAAGACCACCCGTGGGGGAAATATACGGCAGGACACTTGACACCCGTAATGAACAAAAATGAACTTCTATCTGCTCTTAATATGAACGCTAAAATTAGGTCGCAATTGATTGATTGATTGATTGATTGATTGATTGATTGATTGATTGATTGATTGATTGATTGATTGATTGATTGATTGATTGACGTCATATTACCTGAGTAATCTCAACAAAAAATATATTTTGGCTCAATGCTAGCGTTCCCTTTATAGACAGGCTGAAATAAAATTTTGTTTCTTGCGTTTGTCTGATGATGTAAGCTATATTTTCCTCGCCACTCGTCCTCTACAGTCATTCTAATGATCATGTAGATTGTGCTACATCGATGAACTCTATTGGCTCTGTACTACCTCAAAGCCGTGTTTAGTTTGTGCACTGCCTTTTCAGAACGAAGGCAAAAATGGACCCTCCAAGGAAGCAAAGCAAAACAAAACAAAAATTGGTAAAAATTCCCCAAGTGTTTAACGCCCTACATCTGCACAAATATGAATGATAGCCTAAGTATGGCAATCTAATAGTTATGGTAATGTATATATACCTTTTCGTACCAAATGAAAATAAAAGAAACAACAGTATAAACAGGGAAAAGTCAAATAGCATAACATAGCTCAATGCGAAAAAACGTCAAAAAGAAGCGCAATTTGGCTTCCACTAGCCACCATGGGCTGTAAACGAAACATTGGATGAATACACGCGGCTACTATTGCAGATTATAATAAACAAAAAACAATGTCTGCATATTTTTATCTTAGATCCGTAAGAAAGTTTGCTAACCTAGGTATACATAACTGCCGGTTCGAAAATGGTCAGTTTTATATTCGTTTTGTCTTCGTAACTCCATCCAGTAAGAGAGGCACAACATACTGATGTTAGAGCGGCGTGGCAGACGACGCGTGTATTCCCGGTGAGCGCGACCACGGGTGCGGCCTTGCGATGATCGTCTCGTGGACGACGCCTTTGTGATTTTCGCATTCGTGGTCTGCTTCATTCGGGCTCACTCTCGCTCCTGTTTGTGTGCTCTCAGTTAACATTTGATGCATGACCACAGAATTGCATGTGTCAACTTTCTATTACAATAAAAGACTCCACCCACCTTTCTATAAGAAAAAGGGGACCACGAAGACTCAGAACAACGCATCAGCTTTTGTACCCCGCAACCTTTGTTACGAAGGCAACAGCCGGAAGCTAATAACCAACTGCAACTAAACTGGAAACCAAAAACAACTTCTATCCCTTCGTTGTTATGGACTTCGGAGAAGAAATTACTATTCTAGGTAATCGCATTCCAGAAGACTGTTAAAAAGTTTATCTAACTGCGCCTTACGCTCGAAAGTGTTGTATACCATCTCTTTACGTTCTCATGGCAAGAGTGTACATTCACATAACATTTTTGGTACAAAACTGTTGGTGGAGTTTTATACAGCCTCCTCTTTGTATAGGCTCCTTCTGTTTTGACACAAGGCCTTTAACCAGTATAGGCGTTTAATAATATAAACGTTAGCAAACAGCACATTAATACCTCGATCTACAAAGCAATCCTGGCATCAACCTCGTCTTATATTTGTAGTTTAAACAAAAATATGGACTTAGGAATGCGACAGCCATTTTTCGTTACTGCTTTACTGCACTGATAGAAATACCATGGAGAGTAAGAAGTCAGTGCGCAGAAGTGAAGGGTCAGTCGGATTACATTGTTGATGCCGCTGTGCCGCCTTAACATGTTCCCTCAGCATGCCTGTTTTCATTTGTATAAAAGTGATGTTAGGCAACACACACACACACACACACCACACCACACACACACACACACACACACACACACACACACACACACACAACACACACACACACGCCACGCACCACACGCACAACACACACAAAACACCGCACACGCTCACGCACACACACACGCACAACACGCACGCACGCGCGCACGCACGCACGCACACGCTCACGAGCGCGCACGCACACACACACGCACAAACGCAAGCGCGGACGCACGCGCGCACGCTAATCACGTTTACGGTAAAATACAGTAACACAATTGTTCACACATTGAGGGGTACTTACGGTAAATTTCCCACAGCTATATCTTACTCGCATTCACCTATGCTTTTTAGTAATACTGCAGTCAATAGAGCAAGATCAATTTTTATCAATTCATGAAAGTTCATCTAGAAGAGGCCAGGATTTGTTCTTCCCGCACGAACATGTCAGAAAACAAAACAAGAGATGCTGGTACATATTCATCGGAGTTTATGTTTATACTGGATACCGGCAGGTATACTATTTATTATGATCGTTAGAGAGCATTTAAAGCCTTCAAAAACGTAACCACGTCATAATCATTTGTGTTTGAAAGCCTTTTTAGAATCCTAACAACGGCTACAATAGATTCGGGACGCCTACGAGTAATCCGGACAACGTTGTTTGCGCCGTTTCGAGGATTCGTAGCTGAAATCTACTCGCTGTATTTTCATATCAAACAACAGATGCCGTTTATATCAACCTTCCAGCTCAGAGCAGTAACGGAATCCTATTCGTCTAGAAAAGAGTGTATGCTGAGGGCCGAAAGAAAATGTCCACGCCAACTTTGTGAGTCTTCCTAATAATTCTTAACCTCCCAATAAGACGTTCGTGACGGTGCAGAAAAATACACAGAAAAAACACACCGAACAAACACTCGTCTGATACCAGTCCAAAGCTACGAAAGAAGTAGAAGACCACCGTTCTACTTTCTGCTTTGCGAAGCGCGTGTTGGTACTCGTTCTTCGTGCGCAGCATTAGAGGTTATTTTGTCTTCATCAGAGCGTCTCAAAATTACTTTTGTCATGTTCACGAATTCCGTATAGTTATCGGTGAGGTCTCACGTCTGAAACTCGCAAGTAAGCTATGTAGGATTAGTTAAACACTAAATTATGGTTGAAGCTCGTAATGAAGTTCTTCTCTCTCTCCTTATGGATTGATAACGTGTGCGTTACGTAGCTTGGAATTATTCAGAGGTATTTGAAGCTTAAAATATAACGGCATTGCTGAAAAGATACGTTTTCATTGCAATAATGCAGAGGTCAGATACCTTGTGAAGTGGAGGGCCCAGTACCATGAAGCCGACAAGATGGCGGGATGGCCGGCAAATGGGGCGGAGGCTTTGCAGGCAAAGAGAAAAATTGCGCGAATTGACAATGATATTCGCAATAATTGGGAATAATATGGCTCAGTGGGAAGATGGGGGACAATGCTAAATAGAATCCACCAATTCTGTTTTTATCTCCAGTCTACCATACCGTAATATAAAAACTCGCTTGTCAGCCTTCAGATAGGGAGTTCAGACGACGTGCTGGCGGGGGCCTCAGGTTGCCGACCACTGGACTTAAACATCATGGCGGGCGATTTCTAGCACAGACGCTGCTTCCCCTCAAAAGCAGGGTGCAGCACGCTGAAGCAACCGTGAGTCCCAAAGCGGATGTCACAAGCCGTGGGGCGCAGCTGAAATATTAGGCTGGCAATAGCGGACGACCAAACAAAAAAATGTACGGAACGTGCAAATTCCCGGGTGTATATTTCAAGCCAACTTGTATATGTGCTAACGGATACCATATTAATAAGCAAAGCACATTAGAGCAGAACATCATCTTCGCGGGAGAATTGAAACATGCCCACCATGTAACAAGCATGCATCAAGCGGCTGGAGGACTACTGCGCCGTCGGGAGAAGGGAGTTTTTCCCGCGCAGTTGCTGTCACGACAAAAGAACGCACTCGCGTGCAGTGGAGTAGCAGCTGTGAGACTGCCTAGTCGGTCGTCTTCTACCTTGCTCTTCGCTTAAAAGCAGAGGTGTTTGTCGTTCTTGTTTTTCCGTCCAGCGTTACCTGAAAACTCAGCCCAGCCGACCGCACGTGAGCGTCGCCTTTTGAGGAGCGCCTGTAGTCATACCGGTTTTCGTGTTCGCTGTCTTCTAAAGGTACAGCAACCAGTTTCGCAAGGTTGCAGGGTCACAAAGACGCCAATGGGGCAACCAGTACGCACACGATGCAGCATGGGAGTGTCTCACTAGTATTCCTCCTCTTTACGACGACACGTCGCGCCCTCTCGTGACTCTTGCCTTCAACTTAACTGTGCACGCCATGCCCGAAATGTTCGTCTTCCTTCCGTTACTCCCTCTGGCTACTTGGATATGCCGGCCCCGATGCTTCGCTCTATGGAAATCTTCATAAACAAAACAATTACAAACTCCGCCCTCACAACCCACTTCAAGACAAAATGGGTTCACCTGGCAAATATCCATTTCCTTACTGTCCTTGCATAAGCACTAGGCACGTGATGCCACCCAAGCCGACCGCTCATTCAAAGTATTCAATTTTCTTACAGCCGTCGGAGTGTTAGGCCTAGAAAGTGGTCTCTAAAGATTAGTGTAATCCGGGGCCTACCCCGCCTGTAATAGTTTTCTTGACTTGACTGATACGATCCCAATCCTAGCCTGGCTGTGCTTGCTGCAGTGATCACTTGTGTGGCATTGGTGGGCACACCATTTTTGGTACTGTTGTTGTTTACTTTATTAGAAAGGAAGGCCAAAGAACGGGGGAGGGGGCGAGGAAGGCAATACGGAGGGCGGAGTACGGTCCTCATCTTGTCGTGTTCAAGGGATCCCTTGAGACGTCGTGCAGACCACTGCTAAATTGCCCGTACTAGGCCGCTTTTTGTGACAAATGATGATTTCGAAGAGTGTGTCATGTGAGAGGGATGTTCGGTTGATGTAAGTTTGGGTGTCGTGGTGAGGATGAGTGAATGTACGAAAGCGAGAAAACTAGGGGCAGTGCCAGGTGAGGTTGTGGAGATGTGCTGCGATTGCATGGTGACAGTAGGGATATCGGGGGGCGTGCTGTGCATAATACCATTGTCTAATTGTCTCTGGTGCCGTACAGGTGTTGGACAGCAACTTGTTCAATAAGATTTCTTGTGTTCGGGTCAGGGTGGGAAAGGAGGTGGGGTGGCCTAAACGAGTGAGTGCGTTGAGGCGTGCATGAATCTACGGAGCCTTATTGCGGGAGCGAGAGTGGGGTCATCTTCAGGGAAGTTGGGCCAGGGATGGTCCGAGAAGGGCGGCGCCGGGGATCCATCGGAGGCTATTGTGAGAAGGGCTTCCTGTGCAGCCAAGTTAGCCAAGTGTGCAGCCAAGGGTGGGTAGACCTGGGATGACAAAGTTCTTGGAAAGCTTCAATGAGTCGGTTAGGATGCGAAGGTTGCGGGAAATGGGGAGATAATAGGCTACTCCTTCCTCAATCTTCCCCCTCTTCCCGTATTTCGGTCTCATGGACTTCGTCTAAAAATAAACATTTAGGACAACCGCAACTACTACTTCCGGCACGCGGGAAGCTTGTAAAAATACAAAAAAAGACCGAGCGCAAGTAAGCGCGCGCATCACGTGGGTAGCCCGCAGTCCACACCTAAGTGTCCGATTCGAGGCGCCTACACTGTAACCCGTAGTACCGAACACAGATAGAGTTACAGAATGAAAGAACACCACGAACAATCTGGGCAGCGACCCCGATATTATAGAAGCTAACACGCAGGCGCACCACTCCAGAAAAAGAGCCAGGAAATAAAAGTTCACCAACTGGGATACCTAAAGAAAAACGCTCAGCACAACAACAGACATAGAGAATATAGACACCTGGTGCCAAAAAGTAAAAGAATCTCTCAAGGCAACCACCAAGAAATTTGGACACGAAACGGAAAACCTCTGCGTTGACAACTACCTTATACGTTTATAGAAAAAGAAGCAGAAACTCAGTAAAAGGTGGAAAAAGAAGAGACGCAACAAAATCCTAAAAGCCAGGATCAAACACCTTTCGAAGCAAGCCCGAGAATACGCTACCCAATTGGCTAAACAAAACGGGCAAGACTTCTGCGACACACTTAAGAATACCTAAAGGACATCGACAAGATGGGCCATAATCAAAGGATTATTTATCCCAGAAAACACCAGGAAGAAAATTATGCTTAGCCTTAATAGAGCCGCCCACTGCTTTGAGGGGGCAAACGAGGAGATTATAAAAGCACTGAAGGAAAGATTCGAGCTAAACTCGGAGATTCCCCCATAACAAGACCATATGAAGGGACATAAAACGAAAAGCTAGACCCAGACACCTCAAAAGAGGAACTGTACCAAGCTATACTGCCGTGCAAAAAGAAAAGCACACCAGGAGAAGGCAGCATGAGCAACATAATCCTTAAAACCTAGGACAAGAATAAGGGGAAGCGCTTGCGGAACATACCAACAACAAGATGTGGAAACCCAACAACTTGCCACAGTAGTAGAAACACCCCATAATAACAACAGTACCGAAACCCTGAAAGCCCCTAGACATAGAAAATCTAAGGCAAATATCTCTCATATCGTGCGTAGGAAAGGTATATGAGCCAATCATCACGACTAGAATAACTAGACACTTTGAAAAAAAAATAACATGTTCCCACACTGCATGATAGGCTTCAGCAGCGGACTCTCGACCCAAGATGCCTTCCTGCAGCTAAAACACGTCATACTAAGGAAAACGTACTCCGAAGAGGAAATCACCCTAGCAATGTACCTGAAAGGAGCCTTCGACAACATGCCACATGAGGCGATACTTAAAAGAAAGCCGGATGTGGCAAGAAAATCTACGACTACATCGCCAATTTTTTCTTACAGAACCGCTACCACAGGAATTGGGAACACTAGATCCGGACCCTTCGAGATACCTAACAGAGGAACACCACAGCGTTGTGTTATTTCCCCATTGCACTTCATCCTGACCATGCAAGGAATAGGAAGAAATGTAGAAAAGAACACAAAGATTGGAAAGTCCATCTACGACAATGATATAACAATCGGGACTAAGAAGAGCACTATAACCGAAAAGCTAAATACTCTACAAAAAGCTATAGAGAGCATAAACGGTCCAATACAAGACAACGGCTTAAAATGCGCCCCAGAAAAGTGAGAAGTAGAATGAGCCCATCCGAAGAACCCATTCCCACAACAAGCATCCAAATTGACGGCATAAATGCCCAATTCAAACTGACGGTCAGAATACTGGGCATGGACGTACAAGACAGAAAAGCAACCACCACGCTGAGCAACGTAATAAAAACAACGCAAAAACTAGCGAGGGTCATCAGACGCATCACACGAACCAGAAAAGGTATGAGAGAAGAGGACAAAATCATTCATCTAATGTCTCATAATACGCAGGATCGCATGCACTCTACCGTTCCACAATCTGGAACGCAGACAAGAAAAACGTGTAAACGCTGTAATAAGAACGGCTTCCAAGATCACCCTCGGGTTACCCATCTACGCCACCAACAAGAAGTTCTACAGCCTTGGAATCTGCAATACCTTCTAAGACGTCGAACAAGCCACCCTCGAAGCACAGAAAGAGAGGCTATTGAAAACAAGAACCGCCAAGGAAATCTTAAGAAGAACGAGACGCACCATTCACTCCGAGTTCGTACGAAGAACAACGGAGATCCTACCAGAACAACGCAAAGGTCTTAAAATTTCACCCATTTCCAAAAAATAGGCCCCCTCTTCAACAAAGGTAGAAGGCTAGCACGAAATAACTACATAAGGTGCCCATACGGAAAAAATCCACATGCAGTATAGACGGATGCCCCCAACATCATCCACGGAATATCATCAGCCGTAGTTGTAGATGCACGGGGCAAACTTCTCGACATTGTCATGAGCGGAAAACAAACACCGGAAAAAGCTGAAACCACAGCCACACTACAAGATGTAAGACAGGGAGAATATAACAACACAAACCTCATCATGATCACGTACTCTACAAGAGCAATTCGAAATATAATATGCGGCCTTATTCCCATGGAAACCAGGACGATCCCACCGGCCAAACGTAAAGGCCAACATAGAATTTTATGGAGCCCAGGACACGAACACCTAGAATGAAACAAGACAGCCGCCTCCCTAGCGAGGCAAATCAACAGCCGCAGAAAAACGGACCACTATTTCACTCTCCACCCATCATGTTGCCTAATGAAGGGCTTTTTCACAAAGGCAAGCGAGAAAGACCATGCCTGCACTGCATCACATGTTAGATGCCGAAGAGAGAGAGAGAGAGGATATAATCTTTAATTAAATCCAGAAAATACTTCGGAGACGCGTGCTCATTCCAAGATGCCTTGAACTCGAGCTGCGTCGACAGCCCTTTCGATCAGGCGCAGCTGATCTTCTAGGCCGGACCTGGCCAAGGCTCTCCTAAAGCTTTATGGAAAGGTGGATGTTAGGGGGGACTAGGGTAGACTAATCGCTGCCGCCCACTATGTGCCTGAGAGTCCCAGGGTCTCCACAGATGCAGCAAAGTGGAGAAAATAGATGCCAAAGAAGGAAGAAGCACGAGAAAACTACAAACCAAAGTTTCCCACACAAATCCAGACTGTCCCTCATGTTCCCAGAGAGATATAACAAAGAATTTAACAAATGCAAATTAACAGCAGACTTAATCCACACAATCTGAAACTGCCCTATAATTTCGCCACAGAACACCTACGAAACCTCTAGGGAGTCCTGGGATTCAGCAGTGTCCTGCTCAGACCTTTCGACACACCGTGATTTGCTAGAGAGAGCCAAGCTGGGAGCCTTTGCTACTGGAGTCTGGAAAATTGAACATTACCGATAACTATTCATACATTCCTTTCTCTCTATTTTCAAATATAGTTTACTATCTCTCTCCCTATCTCTCTCTCTCTCTATGTTAGGCGCTGTTTAGTTTAGTTGAGCTTGACACACACAAAAAAGAGCCTTTCTTTTCAACTTCCCGCAAAGTACGCGGTTTCTTCTACAAATTCCAATACTTGTGCGATTATTCTCATGAATTTATTTTCTCCAAATCTTTGTTTCCTGAAGCAGATACAGGAGCCCCAATAAAGCTTCCGATACGTGCCCACCCCCAAAGTGGGTATGCGCAACAAAAAGGGAGCAACAACAACAATGAGAGCCCGGCGTAGGCGAGATCAGCGTTCTCTCTGATCTCCGGCGTGCTTCTCGTCAGTATACGTCCCTTCGCGCCTGAAGAGGGGAACACAGACGTTGAGTTTGCAAAGCCGATGGCCGCTAGTTCTAGTGTCTGCTAATGGGTTCTACTTTGGGTGAAACTTGAAAGCCTGCGTCCAAAACGATCCGGACCTGCCAGTCACGGCGAACTCAAGCTGCGATTTCGGAAATCCATGTGAGGGGCAACAGTCTGTTCTCTGCCGAAGAGAATGGGGCCGCCATGTCTCGTATTTCTCTAGCCTTGGTTTCCGTGTGCGAGCTACACCTATTTTTTCTCCTTTTTGTTTCTGAGCGGTCGGGGAAATTAGGCATCTGGACAAACGGGACCTCGGTCACGGTTCTTGCTCCAATATATTCAAGTATGATGAGGTGTGTTGAAGGCATGTTTTGTAAAAAACGCATTCGTGCCCTTAATTAAAGCTTCGAGGCTCTCATGGTGGTGTCGATGACCCCGGGGGCACTGTCCTTTGGACACGTCCTTAGCTGCATTGATTTCTTAACGTATTTTTAAGGTTTTCCATCGTTGAGAAAGTTTCCTTGGATGTATCGTGCTCCTTGGTGCGATCGCCTTTCAGATTTTTCTGATAGAATGAAATGTATTGTAATCATCGAGGCTTTCCACTTGCATCTGGTACTTGCAAAAATGATGTGAAGGTTCGAGTTCAAAACTGATCAATTGTACGAACTCTTTATTTACCTTGCAGTGTCGGTACAGAATTCTCACTGTATGTTAACCAAGCGAGGTCAAGCATGACGTCAGATAATTCACCCTTCTCGGCAGGCAGATTTTGGCACCTATGCATCAGGATAAATAGTAGCGGCGGTTTTCTTCAGGGAGAGGAGCTGGGACGCCACTTTGCCATAACAGAGAGAAGCAGCATGAAGATTACTTTGAGGAAACTATGTCGCTTGCTTTAAAGGGAATAGCCAAATTTCAGTAACGTAACTAAACTGAACGCCGTCTATAAACTATTGCTAGTGTGAATTCCAGTCGGAATGGCTCCGATGTCGTGTTCGGTATTGCGAAGCTCTCAGAGCAGTATTCAAAAACAAAAACCGTAAAGATGTACATCTCATCTTTCGTTTCAGCTTTTCCTCGAACGAGGAAAGTTCACCTTGCAATTACGTGACAATGGTGTGTTCAATAAACGTATAAGGTGCAACTTCCATCGAGTTTCTAATCAAAGCGGCCATTCTTGGTTTTGATTATCAATACTCATGATCATGAGTACTTCTAAGTACTGCATACTCATGAGTGGTACTCATGAGTACACAGTACTTTTGAGTACTACTCGTGAGTATAAAGTACTCATGACCACATAGTCCTGATCAGTACAATACTCGTAAATACGGTATTTTCGAATGCTTGCACTCGTGTGTACATGCACTCGTGAGTACAGTTGTGCAAAGAAGATATATTACGAACTCAAGTCTACAAGTGCGAGACGCAAACATTTAGCGGTGCTGCTGTGCAGCTTATCTCTCAAGGATTGTAAAATCAGACAACTAAAACTGCACCTCCCTCCTTTTACTGTCCCTGTTTGGCGCTGTTACCGTCTTTCGGTGGTTGCTCGCTAAAGGTCGCTGTGAAAAGGGAAAAACGAGGGTGTGAGGTCCCGGCGGGAAGTGCAGCCGCAGTGACTCTGTTTCTATGGCACGTGTTGATTGGCGCAGTTATTTTTGTTTACAAAGATGCGGTCTTCGAACGAGTAGCTGCTTCGTTCCGCTTGCTCTGTTCAAGTAGCTTTAGGAGAGGAGATCTAGGCTGCTTACAATGCATGCACTGCACGCAGCGAAGTCGCTCTTTTCCGGTCTTCAGCAGTTTCGATACATGCATGTCACCCTGTTTAGTCGTTTCCTGAGCCGAACCGTCAATTTCAACAGTCGCAGTTAATTTACATGATTCGCGACAATTCGCCTGCATGGTTTGTGTTACCGAAATTGTCCGCACCATGCCGCTGTGCGCATTCAAGCCATCATTTGGCTGATGTAGGTGCGTCAATATGGTTTTTAAGCTTCCGTTTTGAAACTTGTTGCTCAGGTTCGCTAGGAGTATCGTCTCGTGCAGTTCATTTACTAGTGAGTATAGAGTCCAACGGTGCAGGCAAGGCGGTGTAATTGGCCCCTGTATTGGAAATGAAATACCCGAGTATACGGAAGCACGTGGGTTGTTAATCAGGCATTATAATGCCTAGTTGAACGCTTGCGACGCCTTGTTTGGCCTTGCATATTCTGTCGCAGAGCTCTCTCATCTTGCCGCTGGAGGAGCGTTTTGCTTGCAAATGGCTTTGGTTTGGAATGGCAACCAGATGTGCCGCTTCTCGTTATTGCCACAGTGTAATGAGGAAGCTGACGGCGATGGTGAATTTGGGTGGTTGTTCTTCCCCTACCTTCATCTGCTATTTACTGGCGGGGCGACCATTCCTCGCTAGCAAATACTGCCGAGTTTATGCTTGCGTTGTGGAAGGCCTCGTGAAGGGGCCGTTTTTAATTATGAACGCCAACGCCAGACGTTAACCATTTAGCTTAACCTCGCGTCTTGCAACGTCTCGTAAACCCTGTTGCTTGCCCGTAACGACCCTACCTCACCTTTTGATCGATAGCTGTCAGTTTGGTCAGCGCTGTTTGAGACAACAGCTGTAGATATCCACTCTGCAACAAACGCACCAACACGACAATGAAGCGATGTCAGGGCAAGCTATCACGCGTCCGAAAAACGCGTCTGCCAACTTTGTTTTCCAGTTCACAAAGCACGGGGGAGCAGTTGGAAAGTGCTGTAATGGCTGCCAAGCACCGGCAGCAACTGGGTGCACTGCACTGCTCTCGACTGCGAGCGGTACCTCCTTCACGACTCCCCCCCCCCCCGCACGCGCACGCACACACAATGTTTGGACTGGGCCGACCCAGCTGAGTCACCAGTGTGACGACGTTACCCCGCTCAGTCCCCTATCGACACGGCGCAGAGAAGACCGACGAAGTAATTAAGCCGATGGTGATCCGAAGCTGTATTTATATACAATATATGCAAAGGTAGCAAGAGCATTACATGGCTCCGACAAAGGCGATAGCACTTGTCAACTCAGTGCCTCCGATGAGATGCCGCCGTACCACCACTGCTTCCGGGCTGGTGTTATACCCCCGGTGTTCCGTTGCAGCCGTGTGCAGTTCGAGTCCCTCCAATCGGGACTATCACTGGCCGCAGTTTGAATCCGACAAATGGAGGGGAAGCGATTGCGTCAGCCGAGCCGCCCCGACAGGGAAAGGGAAGGCGACTCAGGGGCACCGTCTCCAGGCGCTGCTCGCTGCGTGTGTGCCGGGGGTCATTTTTCCTAGCATGACTTGGTGCAGCCATCGCGATGGGAAAGGGAAAGCCAACTCGGCGGCGCCTTTCCCGCCATGTTGCAGCACGTCTACCGCGGGCGGTTTGCCTTATGCGTTCACCCTTCACCTTAAAACTCATTGCCACGGTCGGTTACAGCGTGAGTATGGGGGGTCGGGTCCACGGTGTCGCAAAACCGTCACCAAGATTGATCAAGGTGCCCCGTGCGGGGAGTTCAACCAACTCACACAAAATAACCGCAAGCACTAGTGGAATGGAACGCTTTTTCTCAGTGACAAAAAGAACAACTTCAAAAGCCTCTACCATTAATCCGCAATTACCGCGCTCCTGTTCTAAATGCGACCAATTTATCTCCGCAAATTTTTTTATTTGATATGCCCATCTAATGTTCTGCCGCCCCAGGCCACTGTTGCCATTTCTTGGGAGATCCACTCTGTTACCCGTTCTGAGCAAATTGTTTTCTTGCCTTCACATTACATGCCCTGCCTGCAACCATTTCTTCTTCTTAATTTCTACTAATATGTCCATAACACGCGTCGGTTCCCTGACCCAAACCACCCCATTGTTTTGCCTTGATATTACTCCGATCATCTTCGGTTTCAGTGCTCGCTGAGTCAGCCTCAGTTGAAGTCGAAGTATTCTAGTAAGCCTCGAAGTTTCTGCACCGTAGGTGAGTGCGGGTAAGATGCAGCTGACATACACTATCTCCTTCAGGGACCATGGTAGGTTCCAATGCACTGTTTCACATTTTTTATTCTTTGTATATATCTACCTTCTGGTTTGGATCCGGGGTCACTACTTGGCCTGAGTACATATATTCGCTTACCACTTCCAGTGCCTCAGCGGCTACTTCACACCGCTGTGCTGTCCCAGGGCTTTTGACCATTTCATTAGTTTTATACGTAATATTTTCAGGCCCTCCATTCTGCTGTGCTTGTCCAGTGCGTTAGTCATGCTTTGCAATTCGTCCACCGGGTTACTTTGAAAGGCAACATAATCAGTAAATCTGAGGTTACTGACGTATTCTCCTATAACTGTTACGCCCACCTCATCTCACCCCAACGATCTGAATAGCTCCTGTATACATGCTGTGAGTTATCATTGGAGGGTTGTTTCGCCTCGTGTGATGCCCTTGTGTATCGGAATTTTATTGCTATTCTTATCGGTCGATGGCAGCTTTGGACTCGTTGTAGGTATCATCTAGGGTTCATACATAATGCCCGTCTACAACCTTAATTCAGCAATGCCTCAATGACTGCGAAGGTTTAGACCGAGTGAAAATGCTTTCTCATAACTACGGAGGCTATATATAGCATTACAGTGCATTCCGCGCATTTGTCTATAACTTGTTTGATCATTTAAATAGGGTCCATTTTTTAACAGCCTCTATTAAACCCTGCTTGTTCATTAGGTTGACTGAAATCTGAGATGGCCGAAACGCTCTTAGCAATTACCTTCGTAAGTGCCTTCTAGATACTGAAAGTAAGCTGATCGCCCTGTAATTGTTTCAAGTCCTTCGTGTCCCCTTTCTTAAGGATAATGATGTTGTTCGCCTTCTTTCAAGATTCCAGTACACTGGCGGTCTTAGGCAAAGCGTAGACTGCAGTATAAGTATTTTTAATATAATTTGCCCGCCTTCCTTCAAGAGCTCTGCTGTTATCTTATCCTTACAGGTTCTTTGCCTCCTTTCATTTCTTTAAAAGCCTTCTTTACTTGTTGTGTCGTTACAGCTCGGATGTCTACCTCCTCTGAAAAACGTTTTCGTTCTGTATATTCCTGGATGTCGCCGCTACAGTACAGATCTCTATAGAAAACCTCGGCTACTATAACTACTTTATCCATATTTGTGATGGCATTGCTTTGCTCTCCCTTACGTGCGTACATATAATTCGTCCTGATTGCGACACGCCTCTTCACTGCTTTCAGGCTGCCTCCGTTTTTTCAGCATGCTCTGCACCGAGTTCGCTCATTAAAACCCGTGATTGCTCAACTGACTCTCATTACATATCCACACGACACGGCCAGAGCTCAGAACGCAGGGCGTGCCCTTTAGAATCTTGTAGTCATATTTGGCCCCTTTTCCTCCACTGCCACGACTCGGCACATATCAGTAAATTCTAAGCGAAACCGGCCCTAACGTAGCCATGGTTTGCCACGTTCAGTGTTATATCTGCATAAGAAACGTATGTAGACATGGGTACTTCCCATATAACACATATATCTATCTAGAACGCCACAAACTGCAAAATCCTGCTTAGGACAGCTAGGATTACCCAATTGCAGGGTGTGAGGCTGACGAGTGCTCCTGTCGTAATTCGGACGCGTCGGTTTTTATACTCACCCAGAACCAAATTTACCTGATTGTGCCTCACTTAACGATGAACTGCTTTGTCGTCGTTGTACACGGACGAAAATGGCCTGCGTGGTGTAGAACATATGATTACATATTGGCAGTTCAAATGAGACTGCATAGGGCGAATTTACGTATCGTTGCCCTGCTTGCATCTTTGCCACAAACTCGCTGCCTTAACGCACTCTCACCAGTGAACATGCTGCTTTACGTGGAACACTCCTTCAAAGAATCTTCATTAGCCTAGAGTCTGTAATGGGTACGTTGTTTGCTACAACAGTCAAGTGCCCTCCGGCCATTATTTTGCACTTGGTTTTTGTTAAATGGTTCTAAGCAAAGCAAGTACCGCCTCTGGTTTTCTTGGCGCACATGCTGCAAATCCAGAAGACACACAATCAGCCCAAGCTCCTGTTCGCCGAGTCATATCGCCCATCAGAAATACAAATGGTGAAATACATTCCTTTTAGAAATTCCAGCCATATGGCTACACCATATCCATAAATAATCTGAAGAGACCCATTGGTACCTGGGTCAAAAACTGGTTGATAAATACTAGCATTCACATTCCGCGAAGTATTTTGAAATGTGTCGATGTATTTTCCGGGCGATTAGCGACGCCGCAGGTCGACCTTGCTAAGGAATTCGATAAATTTCTCACGAAATATTGTAAAGCATAACAGAGTAATTTATTGCTTTGGTGGGATCCTACAGGTGGTTGGAAAGGCATACAAAAACTGCACTATGCGAATAAATTGAAAGGGACCATAACGGGTGGAAATAATCTGGCGTGTATTGGCAGATTATGGTGCCGAGAATCTAAACACACCATTCTTGCAAGTAGCACCGGTTTAATAACGCAGACAATGCCAGAAGCGTGAAAACAGCTGTCGACGACCTGTGCGCTTTTGGGTACTACAGTTTGTATTCCAGAAAAGTTGCGAGCGCCAAGAGCTCATTGGAGAAGAATCTATAAGTGCTTTCCTGAAATAAACAGTTCCTCAGTAGTTGAGCACGTGAAAAAAATGTAAATGAATACTTTCGGTGAGTTCATCGCACATGCGAAACCGAGGATGCAGCTTTCATAAATTGCGAATCAGGTTGCTTTGTTTTCTCACTATAAAGTCAGTCAACAAGCGTTTAATTTCCTTTTTTAAAAGCAGAAATCCGCACATAGCAAACTCAGTAACCTACAATGGTGAACGCCCAAGATTCTGCAAGCAATATACTGAAAAGAAGCGGCTAAAGTTCATTTATTAGGAGCTTCAAAAGGAACACTATTCACTGCAGGTGGCTAAGCAGCGCTCCTGAGCTTCGAATCGCCCGTTCTACGGGTGTAGATGTTGCAATGAGTAAGCTGTGCCAATTCCCCGGTTCGACATTATCCCCCATGAAATAACTTCCTCCGGGTGGTTAGCCGACTGATCGGCCCTTGTGATCTGGCATAATCTCCCTGTTAAATAATCTATAACGAAGTTAAAATTTCCAGTAACCACAAAATTTTCTTTACGAGGTTATTGTTACTTTAGGAAGTTCGCCAGTGATCCCATTCCACTGAGATCGCCAGTGAAATGTGGTTTCTCTCCGTACCCTATTGTTTTCGGTTTTGTTTTCTGAGTCGTTTTGTTTGCGCATAACTCCGAAGGAGAGTTTTCGAGGCTCCGAAATACAGTCGGGATAAGTGAAATTACTTGCATACGCTGTCGACGAAGGCTTGTTCAGGAATTGCAGGGCAAGCAGTTTTGTAGACGAAAGTGTAGGCACCACCTATAGATGGAGCCACGGCCTACTGCGACCAAACACGTTCAAATAAATTGGCGCAAATATAGGGGCTGTGGCACAGATTTAGGGGCGGTACAAAGGAAGCATTTGTGCAAAACTAAATATTTGGCAGTGCCGTGGCAACAATATTGCGAGAGCCAGGAGTACTGGCTTGATGAAGCAGAACAGAGAACGGAGAATGTCGCAGCTCGTTACGGGTACCATCTTTTGATGTCCTCATGTGCAACTGTCTGTAATATGTTTCTTATTGTGAAGGTCAGGTACGTACCTTGTTTTTATGTATGCATAACGTGTGCGTGCTGAAACGGAATTGGTGTCCTGTTTTATTTACTTGGCACTCAAGGCGGAAGAGAAGTAATCACACAATAATTTCTCGCACGTGATACGTGGGTAACTTGGTTCCTCACATTAGACTTTTTTGTCAGGTTATGTTGTGCTTCTTCTTTATTGTAAAACCATGTAACATACTCCTGCATACAGGTATTCAAGTGAGGGTAAATAATGTCACTCCGCTGTTTAGACGGTCTTTCTTTTGCACACCCGAGCAAAGTCTAACATTTGCTTGAAAAAAAGGGACAACGGTGTCGAAATAGTAAAATGTTGATTTTGGTTCGAATACCCCTGCACAATAAGGAAAAAAAGGTTGTACAGCGATTCCGACGACACCGAGGCTCCGCTGACTTTCTATAGAACTGTTTACTCTCAAGGTCTGTGGCAAAACCTTAAGCGCGTGAAGAGAATGTTGCTGAGATTACCTGTGAAAACCTTCTCCTTTAAACCGAACACTACTACCATCCCACTAAATGCATGGCTTCGCAAAAGGTGTTTTTTCAAACCTGGGCAATTACCTAAAGCGTAGTCAAACAGTGGGAACGTTACACCGCGCTTTGTGATGCTGCTGGTATGAATATTCTTTCCGTATGTGCTGGAATTTAGGAAAATCTTTATTTATTAACAGGTGCACTATTGCGCGGAAAACAACTTTAGCAAAACACTGAATTTTTTTGGTTGGTAAGCTTCGAATTCTTCCATAAACTTGGTTTTATGAATCGATTTTAGAGTGAGAACTTCTAGCCGAGTGTCAAATAGCATCTACAAAAACTGTGTGCGCCCGTTAAGTTTGTATATGTGTCAGCCTCAGGGGGCTAGGTTTAGGGTATTGGGTTTTCACGCTAACGAACTCGGTTTGAACCACAGGAATACGAAAATGTCTGCAACCCTAACTATTTTTTGGCTCCAACAGGTTTTCTTGCAAAACATTAGGTATTTTTCAAATAACGATTGCTGGCTACCTCGATAGCCGGCCGTGACCAGCTACCGAGCTCACGGGCCGACGCCGGCGAGCTGTCTACGGGCCGTAGCACCCACAATACAAGGGCAACGTAGAAGCCCAGTTATTTCAACGCGCTGAACAAGCTCTCCGACAGATACCCACATGTGACTGCGAACTATTTTAAGACCTTTCCTTCTTTGATTTGAGTAGGTTTATGTTTAGTGGTGTATTTTATCTATTTGTCCTGCGAATGCGTTCTGTCCTTTTCTGACGTAACCCGGCCCCATTCTTCTCCTCCGGTTTGGTGTAATATTTCTCATCAACAATCTGCATAACAACGGGGCACATTTTTTGGCAGCAAAGATATGGTACGTGATGCCGGAAATTGTGTGCCCCCGCACCAATATTCAAATGTCTTTTGAACTCTTCCAAACTCTTATTTGTGCTTGAGGCTAGGACTCTTTAAAGATATGTACAGAGAAATAAAAATGGACAAACTGAGTGGTCGTCAGGCTATTTGTATTTTGTGCAGGCCCTTTGCGCACCAATGGGTTTCTTGAAGCCATGAATCAACCAGCCCAATATAGCAATGTATTGAGCTTCGTACCATGGGGAGAGGACACGTTTGTTCATTTTCGGAGAGGCAACCGACAAGTTTCATTTTTAAAGGAGGAGATCACGAGTTTTAAATTATCTTCAATCCATTTCTCTTTAGATTTTTGAGCTCCAGGAACTGGGAGAACGCTTTTAAAGACATCATTAGGCCCACTTTTCCTACGCCGCTATATCGTATTCTCTAGGTGAATCGCAACGGCCAGGATGTTCCACGCCGAGATAAACATATGCATATTGCACCTTTGGTCGTGGCTGCATTAGCGTGGTATTTTTGTTCTTTCTGTGATTCTGCCTCCTTACATTGTGGGAGTTCTCGGCTTTCCCGGACATCGTTCAGAACATTCTGAAAAAGATACTTTTTCTCTGTCCGTTTTTCATACGGTACTTGATTGCGTGTTCCACGTAATGACGAGTCCGTGAAGGTCTCTGTTAGCAGATCACTATGTCGATCTTGACGCAAGCACCACCCTGGAACTCTTCGGCAAGTTGGTGGCCGCCACGCAGAGTGAATTTTCCGCGATAACTGCGTCACCCGGCTGGGTGACCATATTCTAAAAACTCCTCACAGAAAGGGAATAAAAGGTTCCATTATAACTACATTTAAAAGAACTCGAACGTAGTGTAATCCAAGCATGTATAGCAGTGATGCAGGCGGAGCGCATAGGACTGCGTTGTCTTATCCTAGGGATTTGATCAAATTGTTAAATTGGCTCCTGGCTTCATGCGACGTTGTTAAGAACATTGTGCATATTTTTCCTCATGGTCATCGTAATTCGTATAAATAAACAACGTGTTTTTTTCTGTGTAAAAAGGATGTATACATCGTGTGAATATGTTACCAATCTTTTTATGTTTAGCTCTAACGATTTGCTTTTTTTAAGGAGATGTTTGAATTCCGTAGAATAAACAAGACGTCAGCTTGATAAGGTGAGGGATGAAGGTTCGATTGCCGACACGGGAAGTGTGTTTTTTCTTTCACTTCAAGCACGATCATCACCATCGTAAGAAAAAGCTCGCTTTACTGCAGTTTTTTTTTCACGCGACATGAGCCGTCGGTGAGACATAGGGAGCTTCACTTTAATTATTAAAACTTTTGGATTTTCAGCCCGCATTTGGGCAGCATTCTTTTTGTTACAAAATGCCGTGCAAGTTTATAATTAGCAAGTTAGAAGATAACGTTCACAACTGCCAGGTCTTCTAAAATATCACGTCACTAAAAATCTCCTGTAATTGCTCCAACCGGAATAAAAGGCTGGAACTGGTGTGTGAAAGTCCAGGGTAGCTCCGTAGGGCTGAGCCGTGACTGCTAGCAATGAGGAAGGCCGCCAATCCAGGCTTGCCACGAAGAGTGTCCAGGCATTGGAGGATAGTGCACGAACATCTCTCTTTTGAGTGGTTGGGGTGTCCAGCCGCCTAAGGAAGTACTTCGCCACTGCAAGAAGTTAAAAAAGAACGCGCTATTTTAAAGAATAGAAACGTGAATGTGGCCTCCACAATTGCCGATGAAGCTACCGTTTGCAAGATACGGGGAGACAAGCCTCAACGCATCTTCAAAGCATTAAACGTGTTGTGATAAACAGAGGAGTAGGTTTCTAGGGATTATCTTCACGTCTCTCGCGCGAGCCTGCCATGAAATATAAAGCTATACAAAGGGCATCTACAAACACGTGCGTCACTTTGAGAATTTTGTTTTCTTTGGTCAATATATGGATGTAATCAGCGTGCCTTGTAGAACTGTTCAGTAGGACATTTTGTTATGAATCGAATGGGCAGCGTTTAAAAAAAGGAGCTGTGGCTTATCTCCGCTTTTCGAGGATATGCGTAGCGTGAGCTAAGGTTCAACTGGTTATTCATAGCTTTCCTGGTTGTCTAGCAAACCCCGACTATATGTATACCCCCACTGATACATCTGCGGCTGAGCACAAAATGAGAGGCACTACCAAGCGGCTCCGGCGCAGCGTCAGACTTGGCTACTGCGCAACGGAGACGGACAGCTGGGCACGCGCCGGCGCCAGTGCGTCTACCGCGGCTACGAAGTCACACCTGCGGAATGCGCAGACCGGAGACGAACACGGGGCGGCGGCGGCTCAGGCGCGCCAGCTGTGCGCCGCGTGACGTCACTGCTCCTCGCGCACGAGCTCCGCGAAGTGGCTCAACCTCGGCCAGTGTAGCTCACGGTACAAAAGCGTGTGCGGCGGCGCTTGTAAAGGCCTGCTGTAACCGTGTGAGATGTCGAGGCAGCAGTCGACGGTCATGTGAAATATATGGGTAATGCGGAATAAAACATTCTGTTTCTGGCGTTATACAAGGGCAGAAAATGAGCCCGGCAATAATCATTACCACAAATTCGACTCCTGCATTGAGACAGAAAGCTTGAAGGGCTTCCACCTCAGTCATTTCATATTTTCAGAAAATACATTATGTACGAAAGTGTGGAAAGATGGAAAATAGGGCAACTAATCATTTCATAGCGCGGTGATCTATCAAAAAAAGATAATTAATCAATTTAGGTACTGTTATTGTTGCATGTGTGGAACTTGAGGTAGTAATGATATAATGTCACTGAATCGACAAGAAGTTTTGCCGGTTGTTTTGTAAGTGATGCCGTGTGAGTTTGAGGAGAAAAACCGTTTTTTCTAAAATGAAACTTGTTGGCGCAGTAGCAGGGATTATTCCTCATCTTCCCCATAGGCGTACACACAAATCACAGAACTGTGTCTGTGGATGGAGGAATTTGTAATACAAAGAGCAAATTTTATTTTTTGCTTCGAATTTTGGGACTTTATTACCGGATTTTAGAGATGACTATTCGCTCGTTACGCTTAATTACAACCTGCAACCAACCAACTTAACTGGAGGAACCATAGCGCACGATATTCCACGCACGTTGCGAAATTTACATTTTTACAGTTGATAGTTAATAACTGAAGGTGAATGACATATATGCAAACAAGAACGTAACTACAGCCCTCTGAAGCCCTCAACACTACGTTGCAGCTAATGAGACTACAGAATTGAAAGACAGATAAAACATACTAGCAAAAACCTTTGACGACTAAATACCACAAAAATGACACAGCAGTCTCAAAGGTTCTGCAACTTGGAAAAAGGATGATCATTCTTGTAATAAACTAGAAACATTTGGGAACGTTCCTCTGAAATGCGAAGCGCCTCCATAGAACATAGAGATAGGGTATTTACAGAAGCCATGATAAATGCAATCACTCCTCGTGTGGGCCGTGAGAAGCTGGTTGGGTAGCTGTCGCATTCCTAACGGTAATTGGTTTCGCTTTTGCAAGAAGGGCACCTCAGGATTCAAGAAATATTGGATTGGTACTGAAATGTATCGTGTCCTTACGGAGTTTTTTCTTTTACTTTCTTCATTAAAGCTCATGGGTTATAAATATTGTTGCTATGTCAATATTCTGTGTAAGCGCAAAGATAATTCTTTCGGCAAGACTGTCCACTTTAACATCAGGGGAATGAGAGGATGATTAAGCCAAATATATATCTAAAACTGGTATTGTGTGGAGCCTAGATGTTTTAAGCGCACGAATTTACGTACAGATGGTTTCGAATAAAGGGTAATATTGGGGGTGCGGAAAAATGTAGATAAGTTTTCAAAGTAACAAAGTGGAGCACACTCGCAGCGAGAGCATGTGGGAAATTTCAAACAGATGCTTCCAAGTTTTTGATAGCGTTGTGAGGGAAGCGGATGCGATTATCTTAGCAGCTTGCAACATACAAGTACTCTTCGCCACGTGTGCAGATGAATGAGGCCCAGGCAATTTTATTCTTGGTAAAGTTTCACTTGTGAGTTTTCTATTAAATCGGTGGCACCAACAACGGCTGGCCTGACTGAGTCGTCAAATGAATTTACTGATGCAGCAAAGTATCATGAGTTGAAATATGATACATTTTATCCTGAGAAGAGTTTCACCTGTCATATCTATGGAGAAGGGCACTGCAGAACTTTCTGACTATGAGTTAAATATGAGAAAGGCATTTGGCAGTTGGTAAAGTCAATTTTGCACAAAATAATTTAATTTAAATAGCATTGACAACACAGTTTTGTGTTGTTAAAGTAAATTTAAATAAAGTTGTATAGATTTAATTATCTATGTGGCATTTTAAAACTCAATTTAAGGCAAAAGGACGAGTACGAAAAGGCTGTAAGGACTGCTGGTTAGATATGTTCAAAAATACTTGTGCTAGTAATGCCCTTGGCGCACGCGAGAGGGAAATGACATTGTAGACCGTTAATATATGTACAGAACGATAAAACTGGGCTGATTCATTGTAGATAGGTGAATGTAGAATAATTTGAAGTGTTTGGTAACCAAAACGTTACCAAAATCGATAAAGGTTCTCTGCTTCCAATCAGGTGGCGTTAATGGGTATTAGTGGTGCAGCAATGTCCTGCCTTAATTCACGTTTAACGCTGAATTCCCGTTTCACTAGTTGTGAATACCTACGATGGTATTATGGAAATGACACCTATCGGATGTGGTGACTGTTCTGATGTTTTAAACCGATACAGTTCAGACAAATGCGATAAAAACGAAGGGCAGGGCGACTTGCTTGATTCATAGACACGGGCTGGAGAAGTGTAAAGAAATAAGTTGGAACAAAATGGTGCGAAAAATTTCCTGGAAGTATTATTGGCTCTTATTTACTTTTACGTTTCCCTCAACATTACCCAGAGACGATGCCATCTTCATCTTTTATGACACTTTGCTCAGCTCTACACGCGTTCTGGTTTGGGTAGTGGAGGCAGTTCGGCAAGAAAAATACTTTGCAAAGGCCTGAATACTCTGTATGGCCTGTGTAGACGAGGAAACCAAATCACCAAACAAGTGCGCTCGTATTCTTGAATGAAAAACGTATCGCTGTTGCAGGGATCATCATTATTCTGAAAGCGTATTCTGGGATCAAAGCTACGCCATGTCTTTGCTTTGGTAATAATAAGGCCTTGTGTAAGCAGGCTTTCTTTGGTTAGAATTTGTTCCGCCGCTTCTGAAATTCGCAAGTGCTCAATGGAACCTTTGTTGTTGATTTCGCGGGGAATAGGCGATTCCGTAAGTGAGTACCATCCCAAACATTGACCATCATTCATTGTTAAATTTACTAACGAGAAAAAGCCCGATTTCATTTGCGAGAGTTCGTACATTTTTTAGTCTGCATTAGCTTCGGGGAAGGAGAATTTAGCAGCCCGCAGAAATGCCGTCGAACGGCTACAATGCAAAGATATACAGCTTTCTAAGAAAGCCTGGTGCTCATGAAAAAAAGATGCCGTGGAGCAGGATGTCTACTTGGAATGTTCCTAGCCTGGTAGCACCTTTTTAAAATGACAAAATGCTAGATTATCTAAACGAAAGTTTGAATGTTGGCAAAAGTCCAACTTGTTATACTGCCGAATAAATTCTGCAACATAGTCGAGCGAGAGAACAGAAGTGCTAATTTGGAATGGCTACGGAATCGGAGCCATTTACTCAGGGTCGGCGGGAAAGCCGACCGTTTATTGGAAGTTATAAATGAAATACAGATCAGCATATTCATGCTCTGGTTTAATGTGGCTGACTGTTGTTAGGCTAAAAAGCAGACGACTCTCTTACCTCCAGAGGGAATGTTGCATCCGTTAAAAATTTCGCGGTAGCAGCAGAATATCCGCCGTGCTTTTTCAAAGAAGTAGCGTTAAAAGCTACTCCCTACCTGTCGCTCAAGGTAACAAACACCAGTCTCCAGAAACAGCGTTGGAGCTAGATGTGTAACGCGTGATCCCAGGTGCCTATTTTAACGTTATAGCGTTATCAGCCTACGTTTCGATTTCCGCGCGGTTACTAGCCGTCCGCTATAAGCCATGGTCATTAAGCGTCGGCGGAAACACTTCATCGGTGCTACCCGGAGACTACTACTGAGACAACGAGATGGAAAAGCTCGCATAAATCTCGAATATGGCACAGCGATAACTGAAGTCTAGGCAAGGAGGACAATAGTAATGTGGTGGAAGCGGAAGAAATGACATGCATTTTCAGCAATTGCCGCGCCTGCGCAGTGAGGTTAGTTCGACGCCTCGTCGGCGGTAGCATGTTCGGCAGACACGGTCACCAGCTGTACCCGCAACTGACACCATCTCATCAAAGTGCGTCCCCAAAAGAATAAAAAAAACAAATTTCCGAGAATTTACTTGCGCACGTCACACCTGTTATATCAGGCGTGCAGAAGTAGGGGGCTCCGGATAAATTATGACTACCTGGGTATCTTTAAAAAGCGGTAAAAGGAGGACACACAGGCGTTTTTGCTGTCTTTCCCAGGCGTCCCTGAATCAAACCCGTGTCCCCGGGCTCAAGTACGCAACGCCTCACCCATTTAGAAACCGCACCGTGTTTCCTATGGAAAGTAAGGGCAGTACAAGACACGTGTCACCAAAAAAAAAAAGGATTAAAATGACCCACGTCACTATCTCAGATATCAAATAAAGCGAATATTATAAGCCGAAACCAACACTAGCATAAACTAACGCCCGCCATATCGCATCTAACTACATGGATTTTTGAACTACGTATCGATATTCGCGGGGATCCATTTCCCCACAAGCTGTGTTGGGCATAGGACGGGTGGCGGAAAGTGGCCAAGGTAAAGGTCACCGCAAAAAGGGGTGCAGCGGTCCTGACCCTTCTCCCAGCTGTGTGTTCCTAATATCGGCCTGCAGTGTTGTCTAAATAAGTATTTCGAACTGACTTTAGAAGCAAGCGGGAGAGCAGATCTCAGGATAACTAAAAAGTGAAAATATTTGACGAGTTGCTCGCGTTATGAAATGCTTAACCAAGACAAGAGCACGAATGAGCGAAAAAAACGAAAAGACAAATGCATCAACTCACCAGGAGTGGGAAATCCGAGAGCCAGCGTCCCAACAACTTACCCGCCCCGAAAAAATCAAATAAATACCACCCTCACGGCAGCAGATAAAGCAACCCTCCACTTCACAATTTTTAGAATTGGCCGCACTCACAAACGCCGGACCTCTTGCGTAAAAATGTAGACACCAAAAGAAGAATTTAGGAGTACGCCTTTACTCTAAGAGGGAAGAAATCCAAAAATTCGACGCCAAAAAGTGGAGTTGGGCAGCGCAGGACAGCAGAGGGGCCCGAACGTGTTACAGGTGGCGCTGCTGGCGCCGTTCAACAGCGCCACCCGCGGAAGAAAATCGCAAAAATGAACTGGGTATTCCCTGGTGTGTGAATGTGGAGCACGCGTGTTTCTGTGTTGTTAAAAAGTGCAACCGCTCGTTACCCTGATAATATTAGTCATATGACACACACATTTTTTTGCTCAGAAATTAGGTGCTGGCGACGCTTGTTCATTTTATTACTTACCCAATTCATGTTTATTTAGTAAATATTCATTATTCATTGATTGGGTTAACATTCAAATGAATATCGCTAAGGCTTGTGAGGTATCAAATTAAGGTTTCGATGAGGGGAATCACATGGGACAAATTAAAACTTGCTTCCTGGTTAGAGTCAAGAGATAGTCACATGAGTGGTGGGTTCGGTTAAAAGTGAAAGTGATGGCACTATGGCTTGTGGGGCATCAAATTAAAGGTATCGATAAAGGGAATCATAAGGGACAAAATTAAGAATTGCTTCCTAGTTATACTCATGAGATAGTCACGTGAGTCATAGATTTGGATAAAAGTCAAGGTGATGCGACTAGGGCTTGTGAGGTATCAAATTAAACGTCTCGATGAGGGGAATCACGTGGGAGAAATTAAAAATTGCTTACTCGTTATGGTCACAAGATAGTCACGTGAGCCATAAATTGGAATAAATTTCAAAGTGGTGCCACTAGGGCGTGTGAGGTATCAAATAAAAGGTCTCGATGAGGGGAATCACGAGGAAAAAATTAAACATTGCTGTCTGGTTATAGTCACGAAATAGTCACGTGAGTCACGAAGTGGGTTAAACGTCAAAATGGTGCCACTATGTAGAGTGAGGTATCAAAATAAAGTCCTCGATGAGGCGAATCATGGACAAAGTAAAAGTCGCTTGCTGGTTATAGTCATGAGATGGAACGTGAGTCATAAATTGGGTTAAACGTCAAAGTGGTGCCACTAGGGCTTGTGAGGTATCAAACTAAAGGTCTCGATGAGGGGAATCTAGCGGGACAAATTAAAAATTGCTTTCTGGTTATAGTCATGATATAGTCACGTGAGTCATAGATTAGGTTAACAGTCAAAACAGTGCCACTAGCGCTTCTGAGGTATCAAATTAAAGGTTTTGAGTAGGGGAATCACGTGGGACAAATTAAAATTGCTTGCTTGTTATAGTCATGAGATAGTTACGTGAGTCACAAATTTTATTAAAAGTCAAAATGGTTCCACTAGGGCTCGTGAGGTATCAAAATAAAGGCCTCGATTTGGGAAATCATGGACAAAGTAAAAGTCGCTTATAGGATATAGTCATGAGATGGTAACATGAGTCATCAATTCGGTTAAAAGTCAAAGTGGTGCCACTAGGGCTTGTGTGGTATCAAACTAAAGGTCTCGATGAGGGAATCACGTGTGCCAAATTAAAATTGCTTTCGAGTTACACTCATTATATAGTCACGTGAGTCAAAGGTTGGGTTAAACGTGAGTGTGACGCTACTGGGGCTTGGGGGAGATCAAAATAAAGGTCTCGATCTTGAATGTTTTCATAGAATCTATTTTTTGAAAAGATAACGAAGGAATATTTTTTAATAAAGTGTGAAAGATCACCAGTTTAGTTGACATCAGTTGATATCACAAGCCGACACAAGTCCGCAAAAAAATCCGTACCAGGGTAGAGCGCAGATTTTGGGTGCGATTTTCTTTACATAGTACTTGTTTGCCTTTCTTTATTTTAAAAACAATATGAAGGGGAAATATGTTTGCTTACTGTTTTTAGAAACCGTATTTTTTGTTATATTAGTGAACTTTCTCAACTGTTGATGTGGCAGTGCTGTCGAGGCCACTATTAGCCGCTGAATGTGGTCCTGAACCTCGGTCTGTTCGCCGCTAAATATCATTCACCTCGAACGTCCTTCGGTGTCGCCGTGTAGCGCTGAAACATTGACATTTAATGCAAAAGTCATTCACTCGAAAGATAATTTGATCTTCCTTCTGGGAGTTGTATAACATATGCTACGCAGTTTTGATCATAATTCATATTATTGCTCATAAAATAAAATAATATTGATAAGGTAGAAGCATTTCAATTGCAGCCGCTGTGTACCCAACGTAATGCGGCCTTCGCAGAACACACCGTTCCAATACATGGCTTGCACACCGTTTGCGCTGGCCGCTTGCATAATGTAGTTGGCCCAAGCGGGGCGCGATGGTGAAGTAAGACAAGGGCGAGGAGAGAACGCAGTGAGAACTTCACATGTGTTGCTGTCATCCCACCCCGGAAAACGTTTGTACGGGATTCCTTCTAAATACGAGCTGATTTTTCTAAGCCACTGCAAAACTCGTTACTCGGATTTGGGCATATATACTGTAACAGTCGAA
This sequence comes from Haemaphysalis longicornis, assembly GCA_013339765.2. Classification (NCBI taxonomy): domain Eukaryota; kingdom Metazoa; phylum Arthropoda; class Arachnida; order Ixodida; family Ixodidae; genus Haemaphysalis; species Haemaphysalis longicornis. The sequence goes on along the minus strand of CM023452.1, from coordinate 38,874,685 downwards.
TGAAGTGAGCCTCAAAGCTAAGCTATATGATGAGGTACAAGATGTCTAGTGGAGCTGCAGAAGGACGATCGTTACAATGATAATCATGGCCACTTCTTTGTCTACGCCTCGAATTCATACTGTATTTTAATGAAAGTGGGCGGGGATGAGTATTCATGTTCTGGAACCACACTTGTGGCAAAAATGAATCTATTGCCCTAAGCGTAAATGCAAGTAGGGTGCCATAAGCCCGCTCTATATGGTGCGAATTTACAAACGAATTCGCAGCTGCGGCGTCGCTAGTGCGGCAATATGTCGTCTTGCTGCACAAGCTAAACCAAACCAAGCGATCGATTTTTGTTGCTGCTGAAGCTACAAAATTGCTTCCACAGGTTCAGAGGCACAGTTGGAGAAGATGAAGGGAGGAGCGACTTAAGGACAACCAAAGGGAGAATGGGCTCAAAATACAAGAACAAGTGAACACTCCTGATATGGCGTTACGGGTTGCACGAAAGAGGTGGTCACAGCCTCTCCTGAAGTTTCCTTATTTTTATGGTGGAATAGTTTACAAATGGTGTGCCAGTATTCAGATAGTTGGAATAGTTGTATCGAGACGACACAAACGGGTATCTGTATATTGGAACACAGGCATGTCGATTTATTCATTGCACTCTTAAGGAGCGGAAAAGACAGTATTGTGCTGTCACGTTAAAAGAGTAACCCTACGAAACGTCTTGCAGGGCGCATCATGGCGTTGTTGCGCCGCGCATTCCATAAGAAAATGGTGATGTCACCACGAGTATTCTTGGTGACAGTCATCATGGACGGCGCATCCCGTGACTGGCGTTACTCGTTCCGGCGATGGTTTGCAACATACTCTCTAGAGCATCAAGTCGTTTATAACAAATTTCACTACAGGAAAGTCTGGCACTGCAATCAGGTGCCGTCATGAGACTGCGGGAAAAGATTATATTTTTACTTCACCGGCCTTTCAAATTCCTCAGCTTCGTGATTGACAACTCTTTTCCCGACAGTGGCTCGAGTTTCTTTTCCCCCTAGCAGCACAACGCTCCCTATCCACTATTTTGGAGCAAGCACTGCTTGCTTTCATAAGGTGCTTTGTGTTGCTGTTTTGGGGGCCTGTTAATTCGCGGCAAAGAGCCATAGAAAAAACAGCTTTGAGCAGATGGAGCGAACCCAGGAGAGCCGGATAGAATTGAGCAAACTTCGACTGCGTCTATGGTGGTGGAGGGGGAATGGAAGGAACCAGGGTGGGGGGGACACAAGGGACACCCAGGATGCGTTTTCTAATTTTCCCGTGTAATTCCCCTCGTCAAGACCTTTAATTTGATGCCTCACAAGCCCTAGTGGCATAACATTGACATTTACCCAATCTATGACTCACGTAACTATGTCATGACTATTACCAGGAAGCAGTTTTGAATTTCTCCCACGGAATTCCCCTAATCCAGACCTTTATTTGATACCTCACAAGCCCTAGTCGCATCACACTGACTTTTATCCCAATCTATGACTCACGTGACTATCTCATGACTATAACCAGGAAGCGATTCCTGGATTATCCCCAATTATTCCCCTCATCGAGACCTTTAATTTGATAGCTCCCCCGCCCTAGTGGCACCACTATGAATATTAACCCAATCTATGACTCACGTGACTATCTCATGACTACAACCAGGAAGCGATTTATCAGTTTTTGTCCAAGTTCCCCTCCGCGAGACCTTTAATTTGATGCGTCAGAAGCCCCAGTCGCATGAATTTGACTTTTAACCTAATTTATGACTCACGTGGCTCTCTCATGACTATAACCAGGAAGCGAATTTTAATTGGTCTCCCATGATTCCACTCATCCAGACCTTTAATTTGATACCTCACAAGCCCTAGTCGCACCATTTTGACTTTTAACCCATTCTATGACTCTGTGACTATCTCATGACTATAACCAGGAAGCGATTTTTAATTTGTCTCGCAGGATTCCACTAATCGAGACCTTTAATTTGATACCTCACAAGCACTAGTCACATCGCTTTGACTTTTAACCCATTCTATGACTCTGTGACTATCTCATGATTATAACCAGGAAGCATTTTTATTTTCTCCCACGTGATTCCCCTCATCGAGACCTTTAATTTGATACCTCACAAGCCCTCGTCACATCACTTGGACTTTTAATCCAATTCGTGACTCACGTGACTATCTCATATTTATAACTAGGAAGCGATTTTTAATTTGTTCCCCATGATTCCCCTCCGCTAGGCCTTTAATTTGATGCCTCACAAGCCCTAGTAGCATCACATTGACTTTTAACCCAATCTACGACTCACGTGACTGATCATTGCTATTACCAGGAAGCAGTTTTTAATTTCTGCCACGTGATTCCCATCCGCGAGACCTTTAATTTGATACATCACAAGCCCTTGTCGCATCACTTTGAATTTTAAGCGAATCTATGACTTATGTGACCATCTCATGACTATAACCAGGCAGCGATTTTTATTGTCCCCCATGGTTCCCCTCATCGAGACCTTTAATTTGATACCTCACAAGCCCTACCGGCATCACTTTCACTGCTAACCCAATGCATGACTCACGTGATTATCTCATGACTATTACCAGGAAGCAGTTTTTAATTTCTTCCACGTGGTTCACCTAATCGAGACCTTTAATTTGATACATCACAAGCCCTAGTCGCACCACCTTGACTTTTATCCAAATCTATGACTCACGTGACTATCTCATGACTATAACCAGGAATCAATTTTTAATGTGTCTGCCATGATTCCACTCATCGAGACCTTTAATTTGGTACCTTACAAGCCCTACTGGCATCATTTTCACTGCTAATTCAATCTATGAGTCACGTGATTATCTCATGACTGTTACCAGGAATCAATTTTTAATTTCTCCCACGTGATTCCCCACATCGAGACCTTTATTTGATACCTCATATCCCAATTGACATCACTTTGACTTTTAAGCCAATCTGACTAATCAATAATTAGCTAATTAACCTATATTAGGTAATTAACATTCGGGCCCTACTCGCGGGAAGAAAAGACAGCGCTGCACTAAAAAAAAAATAGCAACGTGCCGTTGCTCTGGGCATCGCGCCCGCAGCTGCGGCACCTTTTTTTCCGTCCATAACTTCCGTTTTCCACCACTACGGCAAAAAATGGCGCTAGTGTCGCGCTGCAAACTCCAGGTTCCGGTCCCTATAGGAGAGGCCTTCATCCTACAGTGAACCTAACTTGGCTATTGATGATAACGATGATGAATACGTCCACAAGTTGTGTTTTAAAACATTTTTGAAGAAATTATGAGTACCACTCTCCTGGCACCGATGGTGTGCCTCGGAAAAACAAATCTGGCATCGTATAGAAGACAGGCTACACCCAACACCCCCTATAAAGAGCGACTGCAGGCCATCACGGAAGTGTCACTAATAAAAACACCGCATAAAATCTCCTCTACCAATATTAAAAACATGAATTCAAACCTATAGAGGGGCTGGCGAAATTGCAAGATAAATTAATTTGAGAAAATTTCCAAAATCATTTGAAAACAGTATACATCGGCTGCGGTATGTATGAAAGTAGAAAGCAGCAGTCGTAGCATTTCATATTTTGGTAATATTTGTGATTGCAGCACCTTTCCACAAACACGAGCGAAGATGCGTACGTTACAGCTTTTCATTTGGCAATACAACAAGCGGAAATATTGAATATAAAAACGCGTAAAACCATTACACACTTTTCTCAGCAGGGAGAATATCTAAACACTTCGGAAAGAGACTCCAATCCACGAGGATAAAAGTTTACGTACTCTCCACACTCGGAGTCAATGGTCTGGAAGAGAGCAAGGGCACGCAAACCCCCATGCCGTGCACATTGGAGCCAGGGCCACGGTACTCCCCTTCCCGAGAAACGTTTAGAACACCCCGCAATCGCACGAATAGTAACACGATCTTCCCACGGGCTACAAGGAAATCTTAATTCCGAAGAATTGCAAACTCTGTGAAGGATAAACCAACAGAAGAATCTACAAATCAATTCGGGCGAATATTTTTTGCAGAAGAATCGTATATTAACTTTAAGCACTGCTAACTGAAGAAAACATACACCCTCTACCACACAACCTAGCCGCGTAGAAAGGGGTGGTGATTGGAAAATAATTTTAGTATTACATAATCAAGTTCCATCAAAACATGGTAGGGAGGTAGGACCAGGTTGTCAGCTCAAGATCAGCAAGCTCATTGGGAGGGAAAGGGAAGGAGCGGCTGCATCTGAAGCACTACAATTCGAATTCCACATTAGAGCTCTTTAACATCCATTTAACCCCCTCATCTTAAACCCAAGCTATTACTTCATCAGCAAACATTTTCACCCTCTTTCTATCTTCACAAAAACCAAAAACGTTTACTCCAGCATAGACATTAGACAATAAGTACTTTGAAACCCTGATCCTGCTACCTTCATGCTCGCTGACCGACACCCCGCCGCCGCAACTCTTCACACTCACACCCAAAGAGACTGAAGTACAGAGGGCCTCTGTCTCTCCTTGGGCAACAGTGATTAAACACCCTCGCCGTTAGTATCTCTCTATTTGCTGACTCACGTGCTGGTTAAGCATAGATAGTAAATGCAGAAATTTTGTTCCAAAGCCTTCCCGTTTAGTCGAAGAAACGCTACCGCTTCGTATATCTTACGACGGCAATGCGGATGTCATCAAAAACTACGCTTCAACCTAACTTTTAGCAACCAATTTTTTACTGCATTGAGAGCCAAGGCCTTATAGTTGGTGTCGCAGTTATCAGGTCAAGGTTTGAATAACAAAGCACATGGCGTGAACTTGAGCATGTTTAGCGTTTTTTGCAGTGGTCATTTTTGAAGTAATACCGATTGCGGGTTTCATGTCCCAAAGGCAACCTAGGAGTTCAAGAGTACCGAAATATGGTTGTCTTGCCGCGGCACAATCTGACTGTTGACTTTAGTCTTTTTTGGAAAATAAGTTGTGTTGTCATCATTATAAGCAATTCGAAAATGGCGCACCTTGTTCAGTATGTATGGCTGTTTTCAATAAAAAGTCCCCAAAAATTGGTTAGATTGCAAAGTACAAAAACAATCATAAATAAAATTTGCTTCTATCAGTGAGGAAGAAGCCGGCATTTGTAATATGATGACACTACTGAAACGCGATCGATACAAAAAGTTTTTAATGAACAAAAAAGGAGAATTCGCCACGGCAATATCTAAATTTATTTCTTTAGAATTTCATCCTTCAACGATAGCGTTCATGAATACCGAAAATAACTAAAAGAAATTTTTATTGCAAGTGATCCATCGCGTCAAATAATTCGAGGGCCGTTAGGCAACAAGTACTTGTTGAAGCAATATTATTAACCTAATTCGTCACGGAGAAAAGCATCATAGAAGTCAAAACACCTTGTCTTATAGATGTCAATAAAGTTCGATTTCTTCGACAACCGGCTTAATATGCGCCTCAGCGGTATTCCGGAGGATCGTTCGCATCCGGCCGCTTTATAAGCGTTTCCTTACACTCTAGTAGTTATTTATCATTGGCGCCCACCAGAAATTCACCCACCGTATGAAATTATTCCGCTTCCAGGTGTCTGGCGGTTCAGTGAAAACATGCTTGGCATGTTACTGCTTTGTCCGCGCATACCGCCACGCCATTAGAGGGGCCTTTTTAAGCTATTAAAAACGAAAAGGTAATATCGAAATGTTTTGATCGTTTATTAAGACAGAAATGTATTCTAAAACAATAAAAAAAACCCAATATATAAAACTGGTAAATGGCACCCGGTGTTTTAAAAACAGGCGCCCATCGAACAACGCCATTTTAATCTATTTTGATTCCCAAGCAGCGGTCCTCTTGTTAGGCATGTTCGCAAAAATTTCTATATATAGGATACTTAAAGTATGTTTCAGATGGATTGCTGGTGTCATTCTTCACCTAAATCAGAACATGAAGTAATTAAGGTGTTATATTCCATTAATTTCGATTTCATGCAAGCATGTCATCAACGTTTGAGGGGTTTGTATGTAACTTCAATATTTCACGCTTCCTTCTGCTGGAAAACATTCTTTACTATGGACAATTTTTGTATGTTGGTTTGCAGAGTATGCGCATGCACCATGTCACTTTGCCTATTTTACAGTTATCTTACGCGATACGTCTTGCAGGTAATATTGTATTAAAGTGGTCACTTGATGTGAAATATCGCGAAAGAATGGAAATAACTCATATTTGGCTCTCTTCGAAATACCCTTCACATACAGGGCAAAAGAAAGTGCATTATTTTGACTGAAGAGCGGCAAAACGAAGTTATAACGATTAAAGTGCAAGCCTCTGGTGTAAAAAGGGAGCCAGTGAATGTCAATTTTTTAAGACATCTGTATACAGCTGCCACACAAGAGCCTACACAGCTTTCTTCCTCATACCATAGTCTAAGCGGAAATACAACTTTGACCATATCAAGAAAATTTGGCAAACATTCATCTGATATGAAAAAAAAATCATATTAGTGAAGAATATCAGCAAATACACTACACGACTGAAAGAACAATATTAGCTATCATGTCGGTATGTTTCCACAGTGGGTGGCAATCACAAAATAAATAAAAAACGACCATCTAGCAAATTGTAACAGAAGCAGTGATTTCTTTTCTTTTTTGGTTCAGAAATCAGTTTTCGGACAAGCAAGATATTCCTGAGCTCATCTGACAAACGATAAAACGGCAAAAGGCCACCCCCCCCCCCTCCACCCCCATTTTCCTGAACCACGCGAAGCTCACGTTAAATAAGATACCTGCAAAACTGCCAATATCAATTTCCGCACAGTTATGAGTATCATTTTGCCTGCCCAATCACCGAAGATATTCCAAATTCGCCCGCGTCATTCTAATAATAAAGGAAGACGTTTCGTACACATTTTTGTTATGGGGAATCCTTTTCTTTAGTGGAAATTTTTCATCAATCTCACCAGTGCGAAACAAAACTGCCTTTCCTAGCCCGATACAACGAAGATGAAGTTAAAAGAACAAAATATGATCAAAAACAATATACGTACGCAAACCACCGTAGAATAAGTTTTAGAAAAACATTTCTTACCTACCTTTCTGTGGCGTGCTTTATGAACATAACGATTGATTTTTGTGTTTGTTTTAAATGCTGTACCCAAAATTTATGAAGACAATCTCCAAGCATGTTCTGAAATTTCCGATCGCTTTGACTAGACTAGAAAGTGTCTTTTCAATCCTTAGCTGGATACGATATTCCCCACATATTCGAACAACCGTTTTCCTTTTCTTAAGACACACCCTCTACACAGGCTCTAAATAATTGAAGACGTTATTTGTCCTCTTGCTCGGCAACCTTTTGCACAATAAATTTACCAGCTAATTGATGGGACATATAGACGTATATATCTTGAAAGGGTGCACTGCACGGCTTCTGCACTCCGGGATCATGCAATGCCTTCACTATTGCTTAAGTTGTCAGTGAGTCAAAACATTGCGCGAAATCTCTATATACTTACTTCATTTTTCAGTTAACTTTTTGATAGCGTCAATATGATTTCAAGATGACGCACCTTTCATTAAGCTGGCCTGTTCTCGTAGCTGTTGAAAGTGTAAAGTCGAAATTATGCAATTGAACATGATCTTTGTAAATAACTTGAAGATAACTGAGATCCGGCTGATGGTCTGTTATTTTTAAGCTCTTTGGCATCATTTTCTCATGTAAAAGAATTCAATTCAAGTTTTTCTCACATCTTTTGCACCCTTAAACGGTTTAGTAGCTGCGATAATATGTCGGCTATTTTTTTAAGCACAATGTCCCGACAGAATAAACATTTGGAGTTGTTATGTTATCATGTCCTGCAGCTTTCTCTTTCTTCATTGCTTAGATCGCCGTTGCTTCCTCATCCGTGATAACAGTCGCTACCTGCTTGACATCAACTATGCGAAATTTTTCTCTGACTCGGGGCCAGAAGTGTAGTGGTTTGCATAAAATGTCCTGGATATTTTAAATTCTTCATGGTAATTGTTTATTATCTCACCATTCTAATCCCCGATTTTATACATCCTATTTCGCCCAACAGCCATAAAATTAAGGAAATAATAGTAACGGATAGCAACAACACCGGCACTGGCCGATAATTCAGCAACATTTTAAAATACCAATCTTAACTTGCACACAATCATGAATACCTAGAGTTCCTTGCATACCATCTTAAGTTCTTACACGTCTGCTCATATACCAAAGATATTTACATGCCTCTATTGCCCAATTAGAAAGAAATACATAATTGTGCAACATATTTTAGTATGTTCTACTTTGTTTACTGGTAAGATTTTGTTATGGGCTACTCCGCTGGAAAAAAATGGGGAAAATTCCACGCCACTGTCTTACAAGCCCAAAATGAGTTCGTTAAAGGACGAAAACTAAAAACACCAATACCGATTTAAATATCATGAAGCGTATTTTTATGCCCCCAAACATTGATGTTGTTTCACATTCCTCCGCAGCCATCCTAGAAAGAAACCAATACGCAATGAGCGGTGAGCGCGACCCCGGGCGGCGCTCCGAAGCACGTCTTCGTGACGTCGGCTAAGGGATTCATGAATTGGCAACTCCTTGAGTCGGGCTCGCTCTTCCTGCCGATTCTTTGTGCTGAGTTTGTGTTCGATGTTTGTCTGCCCCCGATTTGGCGTGTGTACAGGGTGTTGCGACGATAATTGGAACACTTTAAAAAAATTTCCTGAGCGATCCGCCGCTCTGTTCGCGCTCAAACTTCACACAAAGGTCGCATTTTGTGGTCTATTTTGTTTGACACCGGGAACAACAACGGTACTTACCTGTTTATTCTGAAAATAAATAAAAACGATTTTCGCCTATGGGAAAATGGCCGCTGATTTGGACGTGCGAGCCAGCGCAAGTTGATGTTGGAACGACGGAACCACCTGCAGAGTGAAACGCATGTTTGGGATTCACGTACGGAGCCAAATGGTGCAGCAGACGATCAGAAAATGCACCTAGAAATGAGCTAACAGGCGATCAGAAAACCCGGTTTTCGGGCTCGCACGTCCAAATCGCCGCCATTTTCCCATAGGCGAAAATCGTTTTTATTTATTTTCAGAATAAATAGGTAAGTACCGTTGTTGTTCCCGGTGTCAAACAAAATAGACCACAAAATGCGACCTTTGTGTGAAGTTTGAGCGTAAACAGAGCGGCCGATCGCTCAGGAAAATTTTTTAAAGTGTTCCAGTTATCGTCGCAACACACTGTATATCTTCGTATGAATAATAAAAGACTTAAAATCGCATAGACATGCTAAAGGGCTAATTTAAATTACGTTTTGTGATAGAACACCCGAAGAAAAATTGCCGCCGTGCCCAATTCCTTGAAAAGTGGGTCCCGAGCCCAGCGCTTGAGTCGGAGCCAGGCGTCCGCTTTTGTATTCAGCAATACTTCGAAAAAAGGGTACAGCCAGCTACTAATAACCGTCCACAGAGAAAATGCAAGGCCAAAACAATTTGTGGGCCTTCATGGCAGTCGTCTTTCACAGATGGCATTACGATTTTCAGGCAATACTATTTGTGGTAAAACTGTTTTTGCCACATTGCAGAAGCTTCAAAAGTATTGTCAAATCTCATAACGTTGTCATGGCATGAAAGTATGGCGAAATGAACTATTGGCCCAAAAGTGTAGGTTGTTGCCACAGACCCAACTGGTTACACAGCACCCAACTGGCGCGTACTGGTGTTATACTCATACCTCGGCAAAGTTTGCGCGGCTCACTCAAACTCACTCACAATTTTTTTTTCGAATCATCACTCACTCAAACTCAGACTCAATGCTGAGCAGCACATCTGCGCTCACTCAAACTCAAACTCACATTGAGCGCAAGACTCCGAACTCACTCGGACTCAAAACTCAAAATGTACTCAGAACTCAAAATGTACTCACACTCAAAATGTACTCAGAATTCAAAATATATTCAGAACTCAAAATGTACTCAAAACTCAAAATGTACTCAAACTCAAAATAGAGTCAAACTTAAAATGTACTCAAAACTCAAAACTGTACTCAAACTCAAAATGGACTCAAAACTCAAAATGTACTCAAAACTCAAAATGTACTCAAACTGAAAGTGTACTCAAACTCAAAATGGACTCAAAACTCATATGTACTCACAACTCCAAATGTACTCAGAATTTACTAGGTCTTAGGCGTACTCAAACTCAATTGGAGTCAAACTCAGTCGGGCTCACCGGGCTCAAACTCACTCAAACTCAAACTCACACTCACCATGTCACACTAGTCTCGCGCTGACTCAAACTCAAACTCACGCCGGAGTTCGAGTCCAAATGAGTCCTAGTGAGTGATCTCATGAGTGAGTTCGCGGACCTGTGGTGATGCCTAATAGGGAGTCACTTGGGGTCTTACTCAACACTGAAAAGAAACTTAGGTCACAAGCCGTTTGACTAAAAATGATAGGAGCATGCTTACAGCTTGAAAATGGCACCTTCGATTTGTAAAAAAGAAGGCTGGAAGGCATCCTCACTCAAACTGTATTAACCAGTATTTTTATCCACGGAATGCAGTACGGTGGAGTTAGAAATGGTTATTCATTTTAAATGAAGGCTTGCTACCGACAACAGATGAAATAAAGAAAGGAAGTTTCATCTAATTCTCCTTCTTCGTTATCTTCATCAGCACCATCATCACTTATATTACTGGATGTAAGACAGAACAAACAATAGGGACGAAAATTGCATCCGGACTACGCGGAATAGGAACAGTTGGAAGTGTCTTGGAAAGCCCTTCGCCCATAAGGACGATAAGGACGATAAGGACGATGGGGTCTAGCTGCGACGGAAACGCTACAGTGCAAGGACATTTTGGTGTGTTGCTTAACCTATTTCATTGAGCTAGCTCCGTTACGCTTTTGCGAGATGTTAACCAACCGTAAATATGTGTCTGCAGTGGATATTAAAAAAGAGGGGGAAGTGTTTGCCATACTTCCCTAACATGTGCAATATTATCTGAGTACTGACATAAACAGATTCATTATATTTCCGATCACCAAAAAAACACGGCCAGTAATGGCAACAAAAAGATGGGTGATATGATTACTTTTAGGTTGATACTCTGGTCGTTTAGAAATAATTACGCTTCATGCACTTTTAAATCAGCTGACAATTACACATTCTATACCTGTACCTACTTCGTCAGAATGACCAAAAAGATTCGAATGTTTTGCACGAAAGGACACTTCGTGGAAGGTACATCTTTTGAGGCCCTGAGTTGCCTGAGTTGGACTCAAACCTCTAAAGTTATTGCACATTCTGGCATAGCCACCCAAAAATAAGGTATGCGCAGTGGCAAAACAATTTTTAGTAGGGCACAACATCTGGCTCATAAGCACGGGATGGTTTTGAAAAACTGCGTCGGGCTAAATTGGGGGAAAGAACTGACCACCCCCCTACAAGACAGGAATGGTTGTTGCGAACAAAAAAAATGGAAAAATATCTGTATTTAAATATACGGGGTGGAGGGCTTTCGGCATGGATTCTCAGAAAATGAATGGCAGCCTAACGTTGTCCCGGGAGAGGAAAGTATGTGACAGGTGCATCTTACCGGTACTCACGTACCGGGCAAAATCTTGGAGGCTA
>CM023452.1:38682986-38860486 GCA_013339765.2 Haemaphysalis longicornis | reverse complement strand
CTAGACTGAAAGGAATGCGCAATGGGGAAAAATTTCTTAGTATGACACACCTCCTGGCTCCCTGATACTCCTTGGCTATGAGAAACACGGCACCTATAAATTGAAGAGAAGCCTCTGCCAGCGCCCTCAAAGACAGAAAAAGTTCATTAAAAATTTCAGAATATCATATCAATGTGTGCTACGTGATGGATGCTTTGTTCTTCCATAAACCTAGAAGAGTTTTTAAGTTCATCCGTAGCATCCCGAGAGAGAAAGAAAAACGCAATCCTCAAAGGAAAAACATTTCTTAGTAGGTCATATTCTCGCTCACCGGCAACACTTGGTTTTGAGCAAGAATGCCGTAAAACATACGAAAAAAACGCCGCCACCGTCCCGAAAGGCAGGAGGAGTTCTTTAAAAGTATAAAATTTTACAATAAGATTAATAATTTTCATACCGTCATGGCCTTCTGCACGCCTCCCCACCCACCAAATTTACTCCACATTCCTCCGTAGCCACCCTAGAAAAGAACCAAAGCGAATAGAGAAACATTTCATACTATGGCATATATGGTGGCTTACCAGTAAGACTTGGTTATGAGCCACTCTGCTGGGATAAATTGTGGAGAAGCCCCCGCCACCTCCCTACAGGTTAGAAAGAGTGTTAAAATAGCTATTGTAGAAAAAGAAGTAGAGGAATAAAAGAAAGGTAGAAGAAGGAGTTGCTCGGAAAGGTGGCCTTCTGCCTCTCTGCTTCTCTTCGACCGCCCCTTTCTTACCATTTGGTGCCGGAAACCCCGTGCGTAACGATTGACTTCAACGCACTACCTCAAGGGCCCGTCTCTCATCTGCTCCGCCCCTTCGCGCTGCGAGTGGGGGAGGAATCGTTTAACGAAGTGGTCCTGGAACGTCGCGGCTGGGGGGACAATTAGGTACAGCCTACCGCTTAACGGAGCGCCTAAAGAGCAAGATTTCTCCGCGGAGAGTTAAAAATACGAAGCTTATAAAGGAAGCTCGCTCGTTACTCGACGCTGGATGTCAAGACATCGCCAAACACACAGGCTTGCAAGATCAACTCATGGCCAACCACGCCGAGCTCTCGAACATCAACGAAGAGCTCGATGCCTTCTTTACAGCGGAGGAACAAGAGATCGAGTATCAAGCGGTTGAGGAATGCAATGATAGTACCCTCAACACGTTGGCGGAAATTCGATGCAAGATCGACTTTCTTAAACGAGGCTCTCAGAACGCCCCGCATTCGCCGGCTGTTAACGAACTGGTCCCGTTCAGACAGGAAAGTGCGCGCACGACCTCGGGACCTCGGCTTCCACCGCTGGACGTACCTGTCTTTAGAGGTGAGCTTCAGCTTTGCACGGGTTTCTGGGAGCAGTTCGAGCAAACCATCCACAACAACAGCGCTCTGACGCTCACGTCGAAGTTTTATTATCTGCGCCGTTACGTGATGGGGGAGGCGGCTGCAGCAATCGCAGTCTTACCGAGCACAGACGCCTGTTATGCGGATGCTATAGAAATCCTCAAGCAGCGTTACGGGAATAAGCGAAGGATTCAGCAGCATCATCTTTCCACCCTGAGGAATCTGCCGCCTGTAAAATCGTCTGCTGACATACGGGGGCTCAGGCAGCTCTACGATGCGGTGCAGCTGCATAGCCACTGCTTGAACTCTCTGAAGGTGCCCACTGGCAGCTTCTCTGCCATGCTTGTAGATATATTACATCACGCGCTCCCACACAATATTGTGCTGAATTTTAGTAAACAGAAGCGGCATCGAGAGCTGACCTCCTCCTAGGGGACGGCCCTCGTCCAGCCAATTCATCGGGAGAGCTGCACCCTTCCCCAACAGACGAGGCGCTCCCAGCACGCTCATCGGCAGCGACAGCTGAACCGGAGGATGAGTTGAAAGAGCTGCTCACATTTGTGAGGATGGAGCTAGAGAGCCGCGAGCAGTGCTGCGAGTTGCCCCAACGACAAGATGCTGGCCACCGACCAGAGAAGCAGCGAAGTTGCCCATTCATGGCGTCGGCATTACACGTCACTGACCGATAAGACCGAAAGGAAGGGTGCTTCTTTTGCCATTGCCAGAAGCACATCACGCGTTCATGCACCACCGACATCTCGCTGGCTACTAGGAAAGAGCATCTCGCGAGGGACAGAAGATGTTTAAGGTGCACGACAAAAGGTCACCAAGCGAGAAACTGTAGGGCCAGATTGAGTTCCGCGTCGTGCCATGGGAGGCATGCAACCAGCATGTGCGACCCTTCGTTCAAAGGCAATAATGCAACCGAGGGTGCACCAGGAACAACGGTCTGCGTATCGGCCCCTGTTCAAGCGTCTGGAGAGAGCAGCAACGAACAGTCGAACGATCGTTCTAAAGACAATGGGGTGTACCTTCAGACGTGCCAAGCATGGTTGAGCCACGCGGGAGGAGCCGACTCGTTCGAGGTATGCTCGACGGCGGAAGCCGGAGGTCGTACATCCTCGAAGACCTCACAACCAAGCTGCGTTTGAAGGTTGTGAACGAGACGACGGTCGCATTGAACACGTACGGCAGTGCTTCTAGCCAGTGTGCGCGGTAGCGAAAAGTCGTACAAGTCCCCCTTCGCAGCCAACACGTTACAGATGTCCACTTCATTGAAGCGACAGTGGTACTTGTCATCTGCCAAGATGTATCAGCCGCATCGGCTGATATCTCTTTCCTAGAAGTTCTGCGTAGGCAGGGAAGGTCTTTGCTGACCAGCAGATGTTCATAGGTGTAGATTCAGAGCCTGGCCTCGGTCTGGTCATTGGATCCGACTACATTTGGCGTTTGCTAACGGGAGAAGTTATTCGGAGCCCGGATATCGAAGGCCTGGCGGCAATAAACACTATTTTTGGCTGAACGCTTCAAGGTCCGTCTCGGCAGAAGGCATTCCTAGATTGGAGAGCTCACCTCATGGTCTGCGTTCTGAGGGTGAGCAGCGTCACGGAGGACGAATCCGCGTCAGAGCTCTTGCAGGCTTTCTGGCAACTGGAATCAATGGGCATAGCGGACTCGAGCGAACAATCTACTGACTGGCTGGTACAGTTTAAACAAACCATCCAGAAGAACAACAGAAGGTACAAAGTAGCACTCCCCTTGAAAGAAGGCCGGAAGAATTCCTTCACGGACAATCGTGACATCGCACTGAATCGGCTGCAGAGATTAGTAAAGCGACTTCCCCACCAAGAAGGGCTGCTACAGAGGTACGACACAGTGATCAGGCAGTACTTGTTGCTCAACCATGCTGAAGTCGTACCCAAAGTAGTTCCTGAAGATCGGGTGGTTTACTACACGCCGAATCGCGAGGTTGTGCGCGAGGAGTCACTGACAACCAAGCAGCGAGTTGTTTTTGACGCGTCCTCGCATTCACAAGGTGTACCATCCCCCAACGACTGTCTCGACAAAGGAACGAACCTCAATCCAGAGTTACTTCAGGTTCTGCTGCCGTTCCGGTGGTATCCCATAGCTATAAACTCGGACATCGAAAAGGCATTCCTTCAAATCGAAGTGCAAGAAACGGATCGGGACGCTTTAAGATTTGTCTTGTTTGAGAACATTCCTACCAGTTCCACAGAAAAGATGGTCGAATGGAGAATGAGGAGAGTGCCATTCGGGTCAACCTCTAGTCTTTTTCTGCTCATGGCCACTATCCACCATCACCTGGATACGGTGTGCGAGGACGACCATGACTTGGCTGGAAAACTTAAGAAGTCGTTCTACGTGGATGACTTACTCATAGGAGCGGACACATACAAGGAAGGATTGGACGTTTACGAGAGATCGAAATCTATAATGAGTAAAGCTGCTATGAATCTTCGTAAATGGAAAACTAATGACAAGCAGCTTCAGAAGGTTTTTGACCAGAAAGAGGAAAACGTTGACGGAGCACCAACTTCTTTGACCGTGCTGGGAATGCTTTGAAATACAGATCATGATTGTGTTGACTTGTTCAACACAAGCAGTAATCCAGTATTTGGCTTCGGTGACGTCTAACTCGAAGCGTTCTTTGCTGAAGACGAGGGCGAGGATCTTCGATCCATTTGGAGTGCTCGCGCCATTTACTGTCACAGCTAAGATCCTGTTTCAACAATTTTGGATGAGGAAGGTGTCATGAGATGCTGAGCTACCCACAGATGTAGCCATGTTGTGAAAAGCCTTGTGCGCCGATTTACTGCAGCTGGCTTCTATTAGGATCCGACGGTGCGTGATACATTGTCTTGACACAGTAGTGAAAGCTTTTGGCATTCATGTTTTCGTAGACGCCAGCTTAAAAGCATATAGAGCGTGCGCATACCTCAAGGCTTCAGACACCAACGATCATGTTGCCAGTTCATTGATTATGGCCAAATCTCGAGTAGCGCCGATGAAAGCCTTGACTCTTCCGAAACTGAAACTGATGGGCGCAGCGGTAGGAACGAGAATGGTGGATTACTTGCGAACATCGTGGGATACGTTTTCGCTGAGCGTTGTCATGTGAACGGATTCTACAACCGTACTCAACTGGATCCGAGGGCATCTGAACAACCAAAACCAGTTTGTCCGGAACCGAATACTTGAAATCACAACTGTAACCAAACCAGAGGACTAGATATATTGCCCAGGTGAAGATAACCCTGAAGATTTGTTGACGAGAGGTGTGTCTGCGGCTACTCTACGTGAGAGTCAAATATGGTGGAGAGGCCCAGAGTGGGTGCTGAAACCGCGTTCTGACTGGCCTACGGACCCAAGCAGATTGAGAGACGCCTGCGGGGAGCAGATGGTGCACCCGCAGCCCGGTGATGAGGACTCTAAATTTACAGGTGTGCTTCTTCGGACAAGGGAAATTCAGAGCCCATTTTATGCCTCGGAGGATTTAGCAGTCTGCAAAAGCTTCTGCGTATCACAGCACAGGTCTTCAGGTTCATGGAACCTTGTCGACATACGCAAAGGTCGTTTCCTGCGTCGATCACCGCCGAGGAGATAGCCAGGGCCTAGATTTTCTGGATACGGCATGCCGAAAATGAAGTTTTTGACCGAGAGATCGGGCAACTTTCACATGGCCAGTGTGTCGAAAAACAATCTGTCCTGCATAACCTCCACCCATTTTTCGACGACAACCGAGTTCTTCGTTTAAGTGGTCGTCTCCAGGGAATGAGAGCTGCCTACGAGGAAAAGCATCCGGTCATACCACCCAAGCGGCTGTTGTTGAAGCCCACTGTCGCGTACTTCATGATGGCGTAGCGAGCACTATGGCCCAGTTACGTCAACGTTTCTATGTTATTCATGCTCGGCAGGAGGCGAAGAAGGTGATTCGTGCATGCTTCCTCTGTAAACCATTCAGCAGCAGGCCTGTTAACGTGCAACATGCTCCTCTTCCTGAGGACAGACTACTGGCTTCCCAACCATTTGAGTAACTGGACCTAGACTTCGCCGGTCCACTTTACGTGAAAAACACCCGAAGCGCAACTACTTCAACGACCTATGTCTTGCTGTTCACGTGCTCTACCACAAGAGCTGTGCATCTGGAGTTAACAACCGGACTCTCTTCGGACGCCTTCCTTCTCGCTTTTCGTCGTTTCCTGGTTCGCTTCAGGGGTACCGTGCACTTTGTACTCTGACAACGCGCTCGCATTCAGAAGAGCTTCAAGAGATATCAAAGAGGCACGGAGGATAATCGGCACCTCTCCATTATCCTCATTTCAAGCCACCAAACGGATTAAGTGGAAATTCATAGTCCCAGCAGCGCCGTGGTGGGGAGGTTGGTGGGAGAGGCTGCTTCGCTCCGTAAATTCAGCCTTGCGGAAGGTGCTTGGAAAGAGGAGCGTGAGCACAGAGGAGCTGACCACGCTTCTAACAGAAGTAGAAGCTGTAATCAATTGGAGGCCTCTTACACGTACACCAGTGCGGTGGAGCACTCACCTATATACCCTGCGCACTTTTCATTGGATCTTCCTTGCTGAGCACACCTGGCCCAGACAATGCGGACGACTCCTACATCAACCAGGTGGCACGTGAAAACACAATTAACAAGCTTCGGTACCGGCAGAAGCTTTTCGAACACTTCTGGAATCGCTGGAGAAGATAGTATATCCTCGAGCTGAGGTCCTTTCATCATCATCCAAGTGCACCCAACCGAAGTTTACAAGTTGGGGACGTGGTCTTCGTGGAGGCAACTGGCACCACCGGGAGCGTTTTGTGGCTGGGCCATTTAACAGAAGTTTTTCCTGGACGAGAAGGGCTCACTCGGGCCTGTAGCATGAAGACGCAGGATGGGAAGACAATTAACAGATGCTGCCAACACTTCATTTCCTAGAAATGGGACCTCCATCTTCTGGTGGGGGGAGAATGTAGAAAAAGAAGTAGAGGAATAAAAGAAAGGAAGAAGAAGGAATTTCTCGGAACGGTGGCCTCCTGCCTCTCTGCTTCTCTTCGCCTGCACCTTTCTTAACAGCTATGTTTTAAAATACGAATGTCAGTATGCGTACCAGCAACGGCTTATTCATGCCTCCCAACCATCCAAGTTTTTCTATCTTCCTCCATAGAAACCATAAAAAAACAGTGCCTAATTGAAAAATAACAATAGGGCAGTACTCTTGGCTCACCGGCACGACTCGAGTTTGAGCAACTCGGCTAGAATATATTGGGAAAAAGCCCCCTGCACCTCACTACAAGGCAAGAAGAGTTTGTAACATAATTTTAAAACACGAATATGAATTTTCATACCATCATTTGCTTCTTTATGCCTCTCAAACCACAAAATTTTCTATATGCCTCCGTAGCCTCTGTAAAAAAGCAATTCCGAATGACGAAACGATTGTGAATAGGGCATATTGCCGAGCTTAACAGCAGGGTTTGATTTTTACCCCGAATTGCCCAGAAGCCCCCGCCCCCGCTACGGGCCTACACGTCGTAAAATAGTTCATCAAACCGTCCGATTTTAAAATACGAAAGCCAAGTGGCATAGCATCAGGAGCTCCTGTATGCATACCGAACCATCAAAGTTATTCCATATTCTTCTGTAGCCTCCCTACAAAGAAAGCTTTGCGCAATGAAGAAGCGATAGTAAGTAGGGCATACCTTCTGGCTCACCCTCAGGACTGGCATTTGACATATTTGGACATGATAAAATGGAGAGAATACTCTGCCAGTGCCATTGAGGGCAGTAAAATGTTCTTTAAACAATTCAGTTTTAAAATACAAATATCAATTTGCATACCGCCTTTGGCTTGTTTATGCCTCCCCAGCCATCCAGGTTAGTCCATATCCTTCCGTAGCCACCCTAGAAATAAAGCAATGTGGAATGCAGCTCCATTTCTTACAACGGAATACCTCCTGACTTACCGGCACAACCTGGTTTTCAGGAACACCACTGGGATAAATTGGTGAGGGGCCTCCACCAACGCCCTACAAGGCAGGAAGAGTTTTTCAAAACAAACAAAACCGTAAAACCGTAAAATCAATGTGGCTTCCGTCATAGACTACTTTATGCCTCCCAAACCAATAAAGTTATTCCTATATTATCCGTAGCCTCTCTACAAAGAAATAAATGCGAAATAGAAACGCAATACTCATTAGGAAACACCTGATGCCTCACCGGTAGGACTTGGTTATGGAAAAAACTGCCGGGAAAAATTGCGAACAAGCCCCCGCACCACCCTACAAGCTGACAAAAGTCTACTTTGGAATATGAATATGAATTTGCATACCAAAACGGGCTTGTTTATGGCTCCAGAGTCACCAATGTTATTCCACATTAAGTTGTAGCCACCCTAGAAAAAAAGCGATGCAGAATGGAAAAACGTGTATTAGTAGGCCATGCCTCCTGGCTCACAGGCACGGCATGCCTTTCAGGAACTTCGGTGGGATATAAATGGGAACGTGCTCCCACCACCACCCTATAAGGCAGGGAGAGTTCATTAAAACAACAACATAACAAAATATGCATTACTATATGCATAACGTCAATGGCTTTTTTGTGCCTCTCAAACCATCAAAGGTATTCCCCATTCCACCGTAGCCACACGCGAAACAAAGAAATGCGCAGTAGAGGAACTTTTCTTGGTAAGACTGAACTCCTGGCTCACCGAGAAGACTTTGTTCTGAGTAACTCCGCTGGGATAAATTGGAGAGGTTCCCGCACCATCGTCTTACAATGCAGGAAGAATTCGTTAAAACAACAAGATACGGATATATGCATAACAATTGTCATTCCGTAATGCGCGTCTTTGCGCATCGCTAACCATCAAGGTAATTAATTATTCCTCCAAAGTCTCCCTAGAAATAATGCATAATGGAAAAACGATAGCTTGGGGTAAATCGTAGCACACCGGTAGGACTTGCTTCTGAGCCACTCTGCTGGAATAAATTGGGGAGAATATCCCACCCCCCGTTTACAAGGCACAAAGACTTTGTTAAGATTACCTTTTGAATCCTAATCTAACATTTTCTATCGCTATGGGCTTTGTTATGCCTCCCCAAGAATCGAAGCTATTCTACTATCCTCCGCAGCCACCCAGGAAATAAAGCAATGAGATATGGACAAAGATTTCTCAGTAGGGCAAAGCTCTAGGCTCACCAGTAGGACGTGGGTATGAGCAACTCTTATGGGATAAATAGGGGAGAAGCTCCCGCCACCGCCCTACAAAGCAAGAAGAGTTCGTTATAACAAGAAGCAAATAAAATACGCTGATCAATTCCAAATCATCATGGGCACCTTGTGCCTCCCAAACTATCAAGGCTATTGCATGTTCCTCAGTAGCCTCCCTAAGAGAGCAAAGCATAATGGCGGAACAATCCTTAGTTGGAGATATCTCGTGGCTCACCGGTAGGACTTGGCTATGAGAAACTCTGCTGGGATAAATTTTGGAGAAGCTCAAGTCAGCGCCCTACAAGTGAGACAGAATTCCTTAAACAATTATTTTAAAATACGATAATAAGTTGCTTAGCACTTTGGGTTTCGCTATGCGTCCCCAAACATCAAGGCTATTCCACATGCCTCCGTAGCCGCCCTGGAAAAAAAGCAATGAGCTATGGAGAAAACATCTTCGTAGGTCAAAGCTCCAGGTTCACTAGAAGGACTTGGGTATGAGCAACTCCGCCGAGATAAATTGGGGAGAAGCTCCCGCCCTGCCCTACAAGTCACTTAAATTTAGGCGAAAAAAATGTTTAATATATGAATATCAAATTGCATCGTATCAAGGTTTCGTTTGTGCCTCCCCAACCTTAGAAGGTATTCCAAAGTCCTTCGATAGCACCCTGGAAAAAAAGAAACAATCTATGGAGAGGTATTTTAGTAGGGCAGAAAGAGGGTTCGCGAGAGCGGACGGGCGTCACATTGGCTTCACATTGGGGAAAGCACACCTCACCACCGTTCAGGACAAAAATTGTCCCGTTAAAAAAAATTAGAAACACTAATAACTTTACATACCATCCAGGGTTTCCTTGTGCCTCCCCAACCATTGAAGTTATTCCTCGTTCCTCGGAACCCACCCTGAATTAAAAAAATGCCTATCGTAGCGACATTACAAAGGTCGAAACTCCTGCTTTCAGACAGAACTTTTTTGAGAGAACTACTGTTTCATGATTAATTGAGGAAAAGGAGCCGCCGCCTGCCTACAACATAGGAAGAGGTGGTTAAACAAAAAGTAAACGAAACAAGATGAATTTTTATACCGTATTAATCTACTTTATGTCGCCCAATGATTCAGGTATTTTCACATTCCTCGTCTGCCACCTAACAACAAAGCGATGCCCGAAGGATAAATATTTAACTGGATCTATCTCTTGGTTGTATTTTAATGGAATACTCTGTCGAGATGAATTGAGGAAAACACACCTCACCACCCTTCAAGGCAAAACTTGTCTGTTAAAAAAATTACAAACACTTAATGAGTTTACATACCATCCAGGGTTTCCTTGTGCTACGCCAACCATTGAAGTTATTCAACATTCCTCGGAAGCCACCCTGAAATCGAAGAAATGCCTATCGTAGCGTCATTACAAAGGCCGAAACTCCTGGCTCTCACAAAGAACTTTCTTGAGAACTACTGTTTCATCTACTGTTTCAGATCCGAGGGCATCTGAACAACGAAAACCAGTTTGCTGGAACCGAATACTTTAAATCACAACTGTAACCAAACCAGAGGACTGGATATATTGCCCAGGTGAAGATAACCCTGCAGATTTGTTGACGAGAGGTGTGTCTGCGACTACTCTACGTGAGAGTCGAATATGGTGGAGAGGCCCATAGTGGCTGCTGAAACCGCGTTTTGACTGGCCTACGGACCCAAGCATATTGAGAGACGCCTGCGGGGAGCAGATGGTGCACCCACAGCCGGGTGATGAGGACTCTCAATTTGCAGGGGTATTTCTTCAGACACAGGGAAATTCAGAGCCCATTTTATGCCTCGGAGATTTAGAAGTCTGCGAAAGCTGCTGCGTATCACAGCACAGGTCTTCAGGTGCATGGAACCTTGTCGACATACGCAAAGGTCGTTTCCTGCGTCAATCACCGCCGAGGAGATGGCCAGGGCCTAGATTTTCTGGATACGGCATACCAAAAATGAAGTTTTTGACCGAGAGATCGGGCAAATTCGACGTGGCCAGTGTGTCGAAAAACAATCTGTCCTGCATAACCTCCACCCATTTTTCGACGACAACCGAGTTCTTCGTTTAAGTGGTCGTCTTCAGGAATGAGAGCTGCCTACGAGGAAAAGCATCCGGTCATACCACCCAAGCGGCTGTTGTTGAAGCCCACTGTCGCGTACTTCATGGATGGCGTAGCGAGCACTATGGCCCAGTTACGTCAACGTTTCTATGTTATTCATGCTCGGCAGGAGGCGAAGAAGGTGATTCGTGCATGCCTCCTCTGTAAACCATTCAGCAGCAGACCTGTTAACGTGCAAAATTCTCCTCTGCCTGAGGGACAGACTACTGGCATTCCAACCATTGAGGTAACTGGACTAGACTTCGCCAGTCCACTTTAAGTGAAAAACACCCGAAGCGCAACTACTTCAACGACTTATATCTTGCTGTTCACGTGCTCTACCACAAGAGCTGTGCATCTGGAGTTAACAACCGGACTCTCTTCGGACGCCTTCCTTCTCGCTTTTCGTCGGTTCCTGGTTCGCCCAGGGGTACCGTGCACTTTGTACTCTGACAACGCGCTCGCATTCAGAAGAGCTTCAAGAGATATCAAAGAGGCACGGAGGATAATCGGCACCTCTCCATTATCCTCATTTCTCGCCACCAAACGGATTAAGTGGAAATTCATAGTCCCAGCAGCGCTCTGGTGGGGGGGTTGGTGGGAGAGGCTGCTTCGCTCCGTAAATTCAGCCTTGCGGAAGGTGCTTGGAAAGACGAGCGTGAGCGCAGAGGAGCTGACCACGCTTCTAACAGAAGTAGAAGCTGTAATCAATTGGAGGCCTCTTACACGTACACCAGTGCGGAGGAGCCCTCGCCTATATACCCTGCGCACTTTTCATTGGAACTTCCTTGCTGAGCACACCTGGCCCAGGCAATGGGGACGACTCCTACATCAACCAGGTGACACGTGAAAACACAATTAACAAGCTTCGGTACCGGCAGAAGCTTTTCGAATCACTTCTGGAATCGCTAGGAGAAGAGTGTATATCCTCGAGCTGAGGTCCTTTCATCATCATCCAAGTGTACCCAACCGAAGTTTACAAGTTGGGGACGTGGTCTTCGTGGAGGCAACTGGCACCCCCGGGAGCCTTTGGTGGCTGGGCCATGTAACAGAAGTTTTTCCTGGACGAGAAGGGCTCACTCGCGCCTGTAGCATGAAGACGCAGGATGGGAAGATAATTAACAGACCGCTGCCAACACTTCATTTCCTAGAAATGGGACCTCCATCTTCTGGTGGGGGGAGAATGTAGAAAAAGAAGTAGAGGAATAAAAGAAAGGAAGAAGAAGGAATTTCTCGGAACGGTGGCCTCCTGCCTCTCTGCTTCTCTTCGCCTGCCCCTTTCTTAACAGCTATGTTTTAAAATACGAATGTCAGTATGCGTACCAGCAACGGCTTATTCATGCCTCCCAACCATCCAAGTTTTTCTATCTTCCTCCATAGAAACCTTAAAAAAACAGTGCCTAATTGAAAAATAACAATAGGGCAGTACTCTTGGCTCACCGGCACGACTCGATTTTGAGCAACTCGGCTACGAATATATTGGGAAAAAGCCCCCTGCACCTCACTACAAGGCAAGAAGAGTTTGTAACATAATTTTAAAACACGAATATGAATTTTCATACCATCATTTGCTTCTTTATGCCTCTCAAACCACAAAATTTTCTATATGCCTCCGTAGCCTCTGTAAAAAGCAATTCCGAATGACGAAACGATTGTGAATAGGGCATATTGCCGAGCTTAACAGCAGGGTTTGATTTTTACCCCGAATTGCCCAGAAGCCCCCACCCCCGCTACGGGCCTACACGTCGTAAATAGTTCATCAAACCGTCCGATTTTTAAAATACGAAAGCCAAGTGGCATAGCATCAGGAGCTCCTGTATGCATACCGAACCATCAAAGTTATTCCATATTCTTCTGTAGCCTCCCTACAAAGAAAGCTTTGCGCAATGAAGAAGCGATAGTAAGTAGGGCATACCTTCTGGCTCACCCTCAGGACTGGCATTTGACATATTTGGACATGATAAATGGAGAGAATACTCTGCCAGTGCCATTGAGGGCAGTAAAATGTTCTTTAAACAATTCAGTTTTAAAATACAAATATCAATTTGCATACCGCCTTTGGCTTGTTTATGCCTCCCCAGCCATCCAGGTTAGTCCATATTCTTCCGTAGCCACCCTAGAAATAAAGCAATGTGGAATGCAGCTCCATTTCTTACAACGGAATACCTCCTGACTTACCGGCACAACCTGGTTTTCAGGAACACCACTGGGATAAATTGGTGAGGGGCCTCCACCAACGCCCTACAAGGCAGGAAGAGTTTTTCAAAACAAACAAAACCGTAAAAACCGTAAAATCAATGTGGCTTCCGTCATAGACTACTTTATGCCTCCCAAACCAATAAAGTTATTCCATATTTATCCCTAGCCTCTCTACAAAGAAATAAATACGCAATAGAACCTGATGCCTCACCGGTAGGACTTGGTTATGGAAAAAACTGCCGGGAAAAATTGCGAACAAGCCCCCGCACCACCCTACAAGCTGACAAAGTCTACTTTGGAATATGAATATGAATTTGCATACCAAAACGGGCTTGTTTATGGCTCCAGAGTCACCAATGTTATTCCACATTAAGTTGTAGCCACCCTAGAAAAAAAGCGATGCAGAATGGAAAAACGTGTATTAGTAGGCCATGCCTCCTGGCTCACAGGCACGGCATGCCTTTCAGGAACTTCGCTGGGATAAAATGGGAACGTGCTCCCACCACCACCCTATAAGGCAGGGAGAGTTCATTAAAACAACAACATAACAAAATATGCATTACTATATGCATAACGTCAATGGCTTTTTTGTGCCTCTCAAACCATCAAAGGTATTCCCCATTCCACCGTAGCCACACGCGAAACAAAGAAATGCGCAGTAGAGGAACTTTTCTTGGTAAGACTGAACTCCTGGCTCACCGAGAAGACTTTGTTCTGAGTAACTCCGCTGGGATAAATTGGAGAGGTTCCCGCACCATCGTCTTACAATGCAGGAAGAATTCGTTAAAACAACAAGATACGGATATATGCATAACAATTGTCATTCCGTAATGCGCGTCTTTGCGCATCGCTAACCATCAAGGTAATTAATTATTCCTCCAAAGTCTCCCTAGAAATAATGCATAATGGAAAAAACGATAGCTTGGGATAAATCGTAGCACACCGGTAGGACTTGCTTCTGAGCCACTCTGCTGGAATAAATTGGGGAGAATATCCCACCCCCCGTTTACAAGGCACAAAGACTTTGTTAAGATTACCTTTTGAATCCTAATCTAACATTTTCTATCGCTATGGGCTTTGTTATGCCTCCCCAAGAATCGAAGCTATTCTACTATCCTCCGCAGCCACCCTGGAAATGAAGCAATGAGATATGGACAAAGATTTCTCAGTAGGGCAAAGCTCTAGGCTCACCAGTAGGACGTGGGTATGAGCAACTCTGCTGGGATAAATAGGGGAGAAGCTCCCGCCACCGCCCTACAAAGCAAGAGTTCCTTATAACAAGAAGCAAATAAAATACGCTGATCAATTCCAAATCATCATGGGCACCTTGTGCCTCCCAAACTATCAAGGCTATTGCATGTTCCTCAGTAGCCTCCCTAAGAGAGCAAAGCATAATGGCGGAACAATCCTTCAGTTGGAGATATCTCGTGGCTCACCGGTAGGACTTGGCTATGAGAAACTCTGCTGGGATAAATTTTGGAGAAGCTCAAGTCAGCGCCCTACAAGTGAGACAGAATTCCTTAAACAATTATTTTAAAATACGATAATAAGTTGCTTAGCACTTTGGGTTTCGCTATGCGTCCCCAAACATCAAGGCTATTCCACATGCCTCCGTAGCCGCCCTGGAAAAAAAGCAATGAGCTATGGAGAAATACATCTTCGTAGGTCAAAGCTCCAGGTTCACTAGAAGGACTTGGGTATGAGCAACTCCGCCGAGATAAATTGGGGAGAAGCTCCCGCCCTGCCCTACAAGTCACTTAAATTTAGGCGAAAAAATTTCTAAAATATGAATATCAAATTGCATCGTATCAAGGTTTCGTTTGTGCCTCCCCAACCTTAGAAGGTATTCCAAATTCCTTCGATAGCACCCTGGAAAAAAAGAAACGAGCTATGGACAGGTATTTTAGTAGGGCAGAAAGAGGGTTCGCGAGAGTGGACGGGCGTCACATTGGCTTCACATTGGGGAAAGCACACCTCACCACCGTTCAGGACAAAAATTGTCCGTTAAAAAAATTACAAACACTTAATAAGTTTACACACCATCCAGGGTTTCCTTGTGCCTCCCCAACCATTGAAGTTATTCCTCGTTCCTCGGACGCCACCCTGAAATAAAAAAAATGCCTATCGTAGCGACATTACAAAGGTCGAAACTCCTGCCTTTCAGACAGAACTTTTTTGAGAACTACTGTTTCATGATGAATTGAGGAAAAGGAGCCGCCGCCTGCCTACAACATAGGAAGAGGTGGTTAAACAAAAAGTAAACGAAACAAGATTAATTTTATACCGTATTAATCTACTTTATGTCCGCCCAATGATTCAGGTATTTTCACATTCCTCGTCTGCCACCTAACAACAAAGCGATGCCCGAAGGATAAATATTTAACTGGATCTATCTCTTGGTTGTATTTTAATGGAATACTCTGTCGAGATGAATTGAGGAAAACACACCTCACCACCCTTCAAGGCAAAACTTGTCTGTTAAAAAAATTACAAACACTTAATGAGTTTACATACCATCCAGGGTTTCCTTGTGCCACGCCCACCATTGAGGTTATTCAACATTCCTCGGAAGCCACCCTGAAATCGAAGAAATGCCTATCGTAGCGACATTACAAAGGCCGAAACTCCTGGCTCTCAGAAAGAACTTTCTTGAGAACTACGGTTTCATCTACTGTTTCAAATCCGAGGGCATCTGAACAACCAAAACCAGTTTGTCTGGAACCGAATACTTTAAATCACAACTGTAACCAAACCAGAGGACTGGATATATTGCCCAGGTGAAGATAACCCTGCAGATTTGTTGACGAGAGGTGTGTCTGCGACTACTCTACGTGAGAGTCGAATATGGTGGAGAGGCCCATAGTGGCTGCTGAAACCGCGTTTTGACTGGCCTACGGACCCAAGCAGATTGAGAGACGCCTGCGGGGAGCAGATGGTGCACCCACAGCCGGGTGATGAGGACTCTCAATTTGCAGGGGTATTTTTTCAGACACAGGGAAATTCAGAGCCCATTTTATGCCTCGGGAGATTTAGAAGTCTGCAAAAGCTGCTGCGTATCACAGCACAGGTCTTCAGGTGCATGGAACCTTGTCGACATACGCAAAGGTCGTTTCCTGCGTCAATCACCGCCGAGGAGATGGCCAGGGCCTAGATTTTCTGGATACGGCATACCAAAAATGAAGTTTTTGACCGAGAGATCGGGCAAATTCGACGTGGCCAGTGTGTCGAAAAACAATCTGTCCTGCATAACCTCCACCCATTTTTCGACGACAAGCGAGTTCTTCGTTTAAGTGGTCGTCTTCAGGGAATGAGAGCTGCCTAAGAGGAAAAGCATCCGGTCATACCACCCAAGTGGCTGTTGTTGAAGCCCACTGTCGCGTACTTCATGGTGGCGTAGCGAGCACGATGGCCCAGTTACGTCAACGTTTCTGGGTTATTCATGCTCGGCAGGAGGCGAAGAAGGTGATTCGTGCATGCCTCCTCTGTAAACGATTCAACAGCAGACCTGTTAATGTGCAACATGCTCCTCTGCCTGAGGACAGACTACTGGCATCCTAACCATTTTGAGGTAACTGGACTAAACTTCGCCGGTCCACTTTACGTGAAAAACACCCCAAGCGCAACTACTTCAAAGTCTTATGTCTTGCTGTTCACGTGCTCTACCACAAGAGCTGTGCACCTGGAGTTAACAACTGGACTCTCTTCGGACGCCTTCCTTCTCGCTTTTCATCGGTTCCTGGTTCGCCCATGGGTACCGTGCACTTTGTACTCCGACAACGCGCTCGCATTCAGAAGAGCTTCAAGGGATATCAAAGAGGCACGGAGGAATATGGGCACATCTCCATTATACTCATTTCTCGCCACCAAACGTATTAAAGGAAATTCATAGTCCCAGCAGCGCCGTGGTGGGGAGGTTGGTGGGAGAGGCTGCTTCGCTCCGTAAATTCAGCCTTGCGGAAGGTGCTTGGAAAGACGAGCCTGAGCGCAGAGGAGCTGACCACGCTTCTTAGAGAAATAGAAGCTGTATTCAATTGAAGGCCTCTTACACGTACACCAGTGCGGAGGAGCCCTCGCCTATATGCCCTGCGCACTTTTCATTGGACCTTCCTTGCTGAGCAAACCTGGCCCAGGCAATGGGGACGACTCCTACATCAACCAGGTGACACGTGAAAACTGAATGAACAAGCTTCGGTACCGGCAGAAGCTTTTCGATCACTTGTGGAATGGCTTGATAAGAGTGTAAATCCTCGAGCTGAGGTCCTTTCATCATCATCCAAGTGCACCCAACCGAAGTTTACAAGTGTGGGACGTGTCTTCGTTCAGGCAACTTGCACCGCCAGGCAGAGGTCGGCGAACTCACTTATGAGTCCACTCACTAAGACTCATTTGGACTCAAACTCACGCGTGAGTTTGAGTTTGAGTGAGAGCGAGGCTAGGGTGGCATGGTGAGTTTGAGCTTGAGTGAGTTTGAGCCCAGTGATTCCGACTGAGTTTGAGTCCGACTGAGTATGAGTACGCCTAAGACCTATTGAATTCTGAGTCCATTTTGAGTTCTGAGTAAATTTTGAGTTTGAGTCCATTTTGAGTTCTGAGTACATTTTGTGTTTGAGTCCATTGTGAGTTCGGAGTGCACTTTGAGTTTGAGTTCATTTTGAGGTCTGAGTACATTTTGAGTTTGAGTCCATTTTGAGGTTGAGTGCAATTGTTATTTCTGAGTACAATTTGAGTTTGAGTCCATTTTGAGTACTCAGTACATTTTGAGTTTGAGTCCAATTTGAGTTTGAGTACATTTTGAGTTCTGAGCACATTTTGAGTTTGAGTCCACTTTGAGCTCTGAGTACATTTTGAGTTTGAGTCCATTTTGAGTTCGGAGTACACTTTGAGTTTGAGTCCATTCTGAGTTCTGAGTACATTTTGAGTTTGAGTCCATTTTGAGTTCGGAGTACACTTTGAGTTTGAGTCCATTTTGAGTTCTCATTACATTTTGAGTTTGAGTCCATTTTGAATTCTCAGTACATTTTGAGTTTGAGTCCAATTTGAGTTTGAGTACATTTTGAGTTCTGAGCACATTTTGAGTTTGAGTCCACTTTGAGTTCTGAGTACATTTTGAGTTTGAGTCCATTTTGAGTTCGGAGTACACTTTGAGTTTGAGTCCATTTTGAGTTCCGAGTACATTTTGAGTTTGAGTCCATTTTGAGTTCTCAGTACATTTTGAGTTTGAGTCCAATTTGAGTTTGAGTACATTTTGAGTTCTGAGTACATTTTGAGTTTGAGTCCATTTTGAGTTCTCAGTACGTTTTGAGTTTGAGTCCATTTTGAGGTTGAGTACATTTTGAGTTCTGCGTACATTTTGAGTTTGAGTCCATTTTGAGTTCTGAGTACATTTTGATTTCTGAGTACATTTTGAGTTTGAGTCCATTTTTGGTTCTGAGTACATTTTGAGTTTGAGTACATTTTGAGTTTAATAATATATTGAATTTTGAGTACATTTTGAGTTCTGAAAACATAGTAGTTTTGAGTCCATTTTGAGTTTGAGTAGATATGAGTAGCCTAGCTATGGTTAGCTGTTAAGTTTCATGCGTCACTGTGGGCTCGGAATTCAGGTTACCTGCGGGTATGGCACCAATCGCGATCTGCATGATCGGTTGGGAGAGAGGGGGTGTCTGATTTTTTTTAATTTATTGTTGAATTTTTATGGCCATAAGCACTTGCTGTATACCTAATTTTCGCGGCTGGGCGCCTGAGTGATAATTGTCTGGTGAGGTCATAAAAAAGCGTTGTCTTAA
Source organism: Haemaphysalis longicornis (assembly GCA_013339765.2). Taxonomy (NCBI): domain Eukaryota; kingdom Metazoa; phylum Arthropoda; class Arachnida; order Ixodida; family Ixodidae; genus Haemaphysalis; species Haemaphysalis longicornis. The sequence continues at coordinate 38,841,802 of CM023452.1, read as the reverse complement.
CTTTTCCTCCTGACGGATCCAGTAAGAGCGTGGGAAAGGGTGTTCAGAAAGCACATGGCGGCGCTGGCGTGCTGGTTGTTCACCTGCTACTGTTAACGGCTTGATATACTAGGGGGTCACAAAGTAAGAGGTGAGAGCCGGGGGGAAATAAGAAAGGGAGCTGTCCTTTCTGCTGTTTCAAATGAATTAGCTGAATTAACTGGGCGGCGCCCCTTAACACAGAATAATGACCACATTAGATTGGGGGAAAAGATGAGGCTAAGGTGTGTAAGGTATCAAATGAAAGGTCCGGATTAACGGAATCAAACGGGGTAAATAAAAAAATGCTTCCTGATTGTAGTCATCAGGAAGTCATAATGAGTCATAGATTGGGTTAAAATTCAAAATGACGCTTCGAGGGAATGTGGGAAATCAAATTCAATGTCTCGATGTGGGGAATGATTCGTGACGAAAATGAGTTATGGATATAACATGACGTAGTCATGGTAAGTCATAGATTCGGTTAAAATTAAAGTTCAGGACGCTTGGGCGTGTGGCGTATCCAATTAAAAGTCTTTATGCGGGTAATCACATGCTTCTTGATTATTATCATGACATAGTCAAAATGGGTGATAAATTAGGTTAAAATTCACAATGATGCCACTGGGTGTCCAGGGCATCAAATTGAAGGTTCCGATAAGGTAAATCACGTGGGACAAAAGTGTGGTAGGGCTATATCATGAGATAGTCATGGTTAGTCATTGATTGGTTTAATTTCAAATTGATTCCGCTAGGATGTGAAGGGTATCAAATTAATGATTTTGATGAGCGAAATCACGTGAGAGAAATAAAAATGTTTCCTGGTTATAACCATTAGATTGTCATGGCGAGTCTTATATTGGGGTAAAATTTGAAGTGACCCCACTAGGGCGTGTAGGGTATCAAATTTACGGTCTTGCCGAGGGGATCACGTGCTACAAATAAAAAAAAGGTGTCTTAGTTCGAATCATGAGCTAGTCATTAAGAGTCATAGATTGGGTTAAATTCAAGGTGAGGCCGCTGAAGCATGTGGGGCGTCAAATTGACGGTTCCAGTGAGGGGAATCACTTTCGGACACCTAAATTATGCGTCCTAGTTACAGTCATGAGAGTCATGGTAATAGGCTGGTATGAATTCCATATGACCCTGCTAGGGTGTGTGGGGTATCAAATTAAAGGTCTCGTCTAGGGGGATCACGTGGGACAAATATAAAAACGCTTTCTGGTTATAATTATGAGGATATAGCAAAAGGTATATAGCAAAAGGTACACACTCACACTCACACGCTCACTCACTCACTCACACTCACTCACTCACTCACTCACACTCACACTCACAATCACACTAGCACTCACACTCTCACTCACACTCTCACTCACACTCTCACTCTCACTCTCACTCACACTCTCACTCTCATACTCTCAATCACACTCTCGCTCACACTCTCACTCATACTCATACTTATACTCTCCCTCTCACACTCTCACTCTCACTCTAACTCACTCGCACTCTCACTATCTCACTCTCACTCACACTCTCACTCACACTCAAACTTTCACTCTCACTCTCACTCTCACGCTCACGCTCACACACACACTCAGACTCAACTCACACTCTCACTCTCACTCACTCACCCTCTCACTCTCACACTTTCACTCTCACTCTCACTCTCACTCACACTCACACTCACACTCAACTCACACTCTCACTCACTCACACTCTCACTCTCTCGCTCTCACTCTCACTCACACTCTCACTGAAACTCACACTCTCACTCACTCACACTCTCACTCTCATTTGAACTCACACTCCCACTCTCACTCTCACTCTCACTTGCACTCACACTCTCACTCTCACACTCACGCTCACACACACTCTCACTCACACTCACACTCACACTCTCACTCTCACTCACACTCACACTCACACTCTCACTCACTCTCACTCTCACTCAAACTCACACTCAGACTCAATTCACACTCTACCTCTCACTCACACTCTCACTCTCACTCACTCTCTCACTTACGCTCTACTCTCACACTAACACTCACACTCACACTCTCACTCTCACTCCCTCACTCCCACTCTCACACATGCTCTCGCTCTCAGACTCACACTCTCACTCTCACTCACACTCACACTCTCACTCTCATTCGAACTCACACTCACACTCTCACTCTAACTCTCACTCGCACTCACACTCTCTATCACACTCACACTCACACTCTCACTCTCACTCACATTCACACTCACACTCACACTCTCACTCTCACTCACACTCACACTCTCACTCACTCTCACTCTCACTCACACTCACACTCAACTCTCACTCACACTCTCACTCACACTCACACTCTCATTCTCACTCTCACTCTCACTCACACTCTCACTCAAACTCTCACTCTCACTCTCACTCTCAATCTCATGCTTACGCTCACACTCAAACTCACACTCTCACTCTCACTCACACTCACACTCTCACTCTCACTATCAGTCACACACTCACACTCTCACTCTCACTCACACTAACACTCTCACTTTTATTCGAACTCACACTCACATTCTCACTCGCACTCACACTCTACACACTCACACTCTCACTCACACTCACACTCAACAACTCACACTCACACTCTCACTCTCACTCACACTCGCACTCACACTCTCACTCACTATCACTATCACTCTCACACTTTAACTCTCACTCTCACTCTCACTCACATTCACACACACTAAACTCACACTCTCACTCCCTCTCTCTCTCACTCACTCACACACTCACACTCTAACTTTCATTCGAACTCACACTCTCACTCTCACTCGCACTCACACTCTCTATCACACTCACACTCACACTCACTCTCACTGTCACTCACACTCACACTCTCACTCTCACTCACACTCACACTCACACTCTCACTCACTCTCACTCTCACTCACACTCACACTCACACTCAACTTACACTCACACTCTCACTCACACTCTCACTCTCACTCACACTCACACTCTCACTCACACTCTCACTCTGACTCTCACTCTCACGCTCACACTCACACTCACACTCTCACTCTCACTCACACTAACACTAACACTCTGATTCTCACTCTCACTCACACTCACACTCCCACTCCCACTCACACTCACAGTATCACTCTCATTCACACACTCACACTCACCATCTCACTCTCACTCCCACTCATACTCATAGTCATACTCTCACACTCACACTCTCACTCTCACTCTAACTCTCACGCTCACGCTCACACTCACACTCACACTCAACTCACACTCTCACTCTCACTCACTCACACTCTCACTCTCACACTTTAACTCTCACTCTCACTCTCACACACATTCACACTCACACTAAACTCACACTCTCACTCACACTCTCACTCTCTCACTCTCACTCTCACTTACTCTCACTCACACTGACACTCTCACTCTCACCTCACGCTCACACTCACACTCACACTCACACTCACACTCACACTCTCACTCTCACTCACTCACACTCTAACTCTCACACTTTCACTCTCACTCACTCACACTGACACTCAACTCACACTCTCACTCACCTCTCACTCTCACCACACTCACTCTCTACTCTCACTCTCACTCACACTCTCACTCCACTCACATCACTCACTCTCACTCTCACTCACACTCTCACTCTCATCAACTCACACTCACACTCTCACTCTCATTCCACTCTCACTCTCACACTACACTCACACTCACACTCTCACCTCACACTCAAACCCCACACTCACACTCACTCTCACACTCCACTCTCACTACTCACACTCACACTCACTCTCTCACTCTCACTCCACTCACACTCACACTCACACTCCACTCTCACTCACACTCTCACTCACACTCACACCACTCTCACCTCACTCTCATCTCACTCAACTCACACTCACACTCACACTCTCACTCCTCTCACTCACTCACCACTCACCTCACTCACACTCCCTCCCCTCACCCCACCTCACACTCCACTCTCACTCTACTCTCACTCTTCACTCTCACTCCACTCACACTCCTACTCTCACTCCTCACTACTCACACTCACACTCTCACTCTCACACTCACACTCACACTCACACTCACACTCTCACTCTCCCCTCACCCCTCACTCAACTTCACACTCCACTCTCACTCTAATCACTCTCTCCACTCACACTCTCACTCACTCTCACTCTCACTCCCACTCTCACTCTCACTCACACTCACACTCATACTCACACTCTCACCTCACTCACTCATCACACTCTCACTCTCACACTTATCACTCTCACTCTCACTCTCTCCCACTCTCACTCCCACTCACACTCACGCTCATACTCTCACTCTCACAATCAGTCACACACTCACACTCTCACTCACACTCACACTCAGACTCTCACTTTTATTCGAACTCACACTCACACTCTCACTCGCACTCACACTCTCTATCTTACTCACACTCACACTCAACTCTCACTTTTCAACTCACACTCACACTCCACTCACTCCCCTCTCACACTCACACTCACACTCGCACCTCACTATCCCCTCTCACTCTCACTCACACTCCACTCACTCACACTCACTCACTCACACTCACACTCACACTCACCTCACACTCATCCACCCCCTCACTCTCACTCTCACCCATACTCTCACTACTCTCACTCTCACTCTCACGCTGAGGCTCACACTCACAATCACACACTCACTCTCACTCTTACTCTCACTGACACTCACTCTCACTCACACTCACACTCTCACTCTCACTTTCACTCTCACTCACACTCTCACACTCTCACTCTCACTCTCACTTACACTCACACTCACACTCACACTAAACTCACTCACACTCAAACTCACACTCACTCTCACACTTTCACTCTCACTCTCACTCTCACTCACACTCTCACACTTTCACTATCACTCTCACTCACACTCTCACTCACACTCTCACTATCAGTCACACACTCACACTCTCACTCACACTCACACACTCACTCTCACCCTCACTCTCACTCCCACTCACACTCTCACTATCACTCTCACTCTCACTCACACTCACACTCACACTCTCACTCTCACTCACACTCACACTCACACACTCACTTTCACTCACACTCTCACTCACCCTCTCACTCTCATACTCTCACTATCACACTCTCACTGCCACAATATCTCAGGCCATTTGAGTTCTGTGTTCATTTTGAGTTTTGAGTACATTTTGAGATTGAGTCAATTGTGAGTTTTGAGTACATTTTGAGTTTTGAGTACAGTTTGAGTTTGAGTACATTTTGAGTTTTGAGTACATTTTGAGTTTCGAGTCCATATTGAGTTTGAGTACATTTTGAGTTGGAGTACATTTTTAGTTTTCAGTCCGAGTGAGTTGAGTTTTGCACTCATTGTGAGTTTGAGATTGAGTGAGCGCAGATGTGCTGCTCAGCATTGAGTCTAAGTTTGAGGGAGTGGTGATTAGAAAAAAAAATTGTGAGTGAGTTTGAGTGAGCCGCGCCAAGTTTGCCTTGGTATGCCTCCAGGAGCCTTTGGTGGCTGGGCCGTTTAACAGAAGTTTTTCCTGGACGAGAAGGGCTCACTCGGTCCTGTAGCTTGAAGACGCAGGATGGGAAGATAATTAACAGACCGCTGCAGACACTTCATTTCCTAGAAATGGGACCTCCATCTTCTGGTGGGGGAGAATGTAGAAAAAGAAGTAGAGGAATAAAAGAAAGGAAGAAGAAGGAATTTTCGGAACGGTGGCCTCCTGCCTCTCTGCTTCTCTTCGCCCGCCCCTTTCTTAAAAGCTATGTTTTAAAATACGAATGTCAATATGCGTACCAGCAACGGCTTATTCATGCCTCCCAACCATCCAAGTTTTTGTACCTTCCTGCATGGAAACCTACTCTTGACTCACCGGCACGACTCGATTTTGAGCAACTCCGCTAGAATATATCGGGAAAAAGCCCCCTGCACCTCACTACAAGGCAAGAAGAGTTTGTGACATAATTTTAAAATACTAATATAAATTTTCATACCATCATTGGCTTCTTTATGCCTCTCAAGTTACAAAATTTTCTATATGCCTCCCTAGCCTCTGTAAAAATGCAATTCCGAATGACGAAACGATTGTGAATAGGGCATATCGCCGAGCTTACCGGCCGGGTTTGCTTTTTAGCCCAAATTGCCCAGAAGCCCCCACACCCGCTACGGGCCTACACGCCCTAAAATAGTTCATCAAACCGTCTAATTTTAAAATACCAAAGCCAAGTGGCATAGCATCAGGGGCTCCTGTATGCGTACCGAACCATAAAGGTTAATCCATATTCTTCCGTAGCCTCCCTTCAAAGAAAGCTTTGCGCAATGAAGAAGCGATAGTAAGTAGAGCATACCTCCTGGCTCATCCTCAGGAATGGTATTTGGCATATTTCGACATCATAAATTCGAGAGAAGACTCTGCCAGTGACATTGAGGGCAGTAAAGTTCTTTTTAACACAATTAAGTTTTAAAATACAAATATCAATTTGCATACCGCCTTTGGCTTGTTTATACCTCCCCAGCCATCCAGGTTATTCCATATTCTTCCGTACCCACCCTAGAAATAAAACAATGTGGAATGCAGCTCCGTTTCTTATAACGGCATTCCTCCTGACTTACCGGCACAACGTGGTTTTGAGGAACACCACTGGGATAAATTGGTGAGGGGCCCCCACCAACGCCCTACAAGACAGGAAGAGTTTTTCAGAACAAAAAAAACGTAAAAACCGTAAAATCAATGTGGCTTCCGTTATAGACTACTTTATGCCTCCCAAGCCAATAAAGTTATTCCATATTTATCCCTAGCCTCTCTACAAAGAAATAAATACCCAATAGAAATGCAATGCTAATTAGGAAACACCTGATGCCTCACCGGTAGGACTTGTTTATGGAAAAAACTGCCGGGATATGTTGCGGACAAGCCCACGCCACCACCCTACAAGCTGGAAAAAGTCTACTTTGGAATATGTATATGAATTTGCATACCAAAACGGGCTTATTTATGGCTACAGAGTCACCAATGTTATTCCACATTAAGTTGTAGCCACCCTAAAAAAAAAGCTATGCAGAATGGAAAAACGTGTCTCAGTAGGCCATGCCTCCTGGCTCACAGGCACGGCATCGCTTTGAGGAACTTCGCTGTGATAAAATGGGAACGTGCTCCCACCACCACCCTAAAAGGCAGGGAGAGTTCATTAAAACAACATAATAACAAAATACACATTACTATATGCATAACGTCAAGGGCTTTTTTGTGCCTCCCAAACCATCAAAGGTATTCCACAGTCCACCATAGCCACACGCGAAACAAAGAAATGCGCAGTAGAGGAACTTTTCTTGGTAAGACTAAACTCCTGGCTCACCGAGAAGACATTGTTCTGAGTAACTCCGCTAGAATAAATTGGGGAGGTTCCCGCACCATCGTCTTACAATGCAGGAAGAATTCGTTAAAACAACAAGATACGGATATATGTATAACAATTGTCATTCCGTAATGGGCGTCTTTGTGCATCGACAACCATCAAGGTAATTAATTATTCCTCCAAAGTCTCCCTAGAAATAATGCATAATGGAAAAACGATAGCTCGGGATAAATCGTAGCACACCGGTAGGCCTTGCTTCTGGGCCACTCTGGTGGAATAAATTGGGGAGAATATCCCACCCCCAGTTTACAAGGCACAAAAAGTTTGTTAAGATTACCTTTTGAATCCTAATCTAAAATTTTCTATCGCTATGGGCTTTGTTATGCCTCCCCAACAATCGAAGCTATTCTACATTCCTCCGCAGCCACCCTGGAAATAAAGCAATGAGCTATGGACAAAGATTTCTCAGTAGGGCAAAGCTCTAGGCTCACCAGTAGGACGTGGTTATGAGCAACTCTGCTGGGATAAACAGGGGAGAAGCTCCCGCCACCACCCTACAAGGCAAGAAGAGTTCGTTATAACAAGAAACAAATAAAATACGCTTATCAATTGCAAATTATCATTTGCTCGTTGTGCCTCCCAAACCATCAAGTCTATTTCATATTCCTCGGTAGCCTGCCTAAGAAAGCAAAGCATAATGGCGGAACAATCCTTAGTTGGAGATATCTCGTGGCTCACCGGTAGGACTTGGCTATGAGAAACTCTGCTGGGATAAATTTTGGAGAAGCTCAAGTCAGCGCCCTACAAGTGAGACAGAATTCCTTAAACAAATATTTTAAAATACCATAATAAGTTATTCAGCACTTTGGGTTTCGCTAGGCGTCTCCAAACATCAGAGCTATTCCACATGCCTCCGTAGCCGCCCTGGAAAAAAAGCAATGAGCTATGGAGAAATACATCTTCGTAGGTGAAAGCTCCTGGTTCCGTAGAAGGCCTTGAGAATGAGCAACTCCGCCGGGATAAATTGGGGAGAAGCTCCCCCCTGCCGTACAAGGCACTTAAAGTTAGGCAAAAAAAAATGTTTGAAATATGAATATCAAATTGCATCTTATCAAGGTTTCGTTTGTGCCTCCCCAACCTTAGAAGGTATTCCAAATTCCTTCGATAGCACCCTGGAAAGAAAGAAACGAGCTATGGAGAGAGATTTTTTAGTAGGGCAGAAAGAGGGTTCGGGGAGAGCGGACGCTCTTCACATTGGCTCCGTCCCTGACGACAAAGTAGCAGTACCTATTATTTCTAAGCCCTAATTATTGCTCACCCATGTGTCCGTGAAGGCACACGGCATCGACTGATACAAAATGCATCAAAGGCAGGTTGATTTACAAGACTATTAGACCTTTCATCTGCGTGAGGCCACTAAGCCTAGGCGTGGTCGCTGACGTAAACCCCAACAACGCATAAGCTGATGCCGCCTCGACCCCGCAAGAAGACAAGTTTAGACACGGAGATGGAGCTGTCCACTCCGTCCATCAGTTATTTGGTAAAAATGAGTGTGCAAGTGGAGGGCGAAGACATTTCACCCGAAGAAATGCAAGAAGCAGGATGGAAAATACCGACTGTCGTACTCGCTCGAAGTCGCGAACGAGAAAATCCGTCATGGGCGAGCGAAGATGAAGCCGCAGCTAAACAGGCAGCAGCTAGTGCCCGGAAAACAAGATCTTCTGCAATCCAGGCTCCGAGGATGCCAGCGCTGCCAAAGAATACCATCAAGATTGTCTTGAGAACTTGAGGAGGTATAGAGGTGGCCATGCTAGGCATAGTGGAATTGACTGCGGTCGTACATGCAGGGGCCGGTAACAAAAAGAAAACTGAGTACGAGGACATCTGCGTAAATTCTCAGCAAAATATTGTTGTGACCTGCGCCTCCGGGGATGAAGGAGCCATCCGGTACAACAAGATTAAAGAAATCGCCATACGAAAAAAGAAGCAAGAAGTATGGACCTATAGAACTGCGCCGCTCGATACGGTCAAGGGAGTCACCAGTGGAATCCCGATCAGCGAGACCTCTCACAACATTGACGACCGCGTGATCAACACGCGTAATCCACTAGCCGTTGGATCCAAAAGAATCGGCGAAACGACAACAGTCATCATCGGTTTCAAGGGCACGAATGTTCCAAATTTACGTGAGCTACATCTCGGCATTGCTAAGTAGCTCTCTCTATAGCAACCAGGAAGATGTCTGTCACCAGTGCGGACGGGTTGGTCATCGAGAAGACGTGTTTCCCACCCCGAACGAAAGAAGGTGCCGGGAATGTGGCAAACTTAACCCGGAGAAACAGCATCGATGCTGACCAAGATACAACCTATCCGGCGGCGGCCATGTTACGGATGACAAGACCTGCAAGGCGCGCTACAAGACGCCATATGCGGTCTGGAAAAGAGAATTGGAGCGCCGTTACGCTTCGGGAGAAGAGAGCCAGCTGCCATCGGAACGCGAGTTCCCAGTACTGGGCTCCGCATGCAAAACAAGATCCCGTTCTAGGAACGGCTCCACTTCGAAGAGCCGATCGACGTCCTAGTGCGGCATCTTGCGCCGTCAGAGCCGGAGTCCCAGAACTTCCTGGAAAGGACGATCTTCGTCGAAGGAACAAGTAAGCTGAGCGGACGCGGCCAAGGGCACCATAAAGGCCAGCGGCCATGCAACCAAGAAAAATCAAATTCAAAACTTGGAGCGCGAAATGATTAGGGCTTTTCGCGATGAAAACAAGGAACTGAGATGAATGGAAGATGACTTAAGGGGAGCGTACAATGTCTGGGGGGAGCTAGGGGCAACGACAGCACCCCGGGCCTTCGACCAGCGCGTCTGGGTCTCTGCCTAAGCGGCAGCCAATGGAAACTGCCCGAGGTGCCGTGGAATTTAAGGAACCGGAACTAAACAAGAGGATCACGGAAGAACATGACACAAAAGAAATTATCAGCAATGAAGCTTGCCTAGAAAACAGGTTCAGCAAGATGAAAAAAGAGGATTGAGCGAATGGTCAAATCGAGGATGGAAAAAAATGTTCGACTCGCTTAAGTCACCCATCGCTCAAAACCACAGGATAGACCACGAACGGTTCTTCAAGATCGAGGGAGCCATCCAATACACTCTAAGCTAGGCGGCGTTATCACAAAAACAGGACCCACGCACGGCGGCGCAGATCGGCGATACTGGGAAAGACCAATCATTGGCCCCAGAAACAACAGTAGTCGTTTGGCAGTGGAAATACCGCGGCTTGGACAGGAAGTGGCAGTTGCAGTGCGACACATCGAGAACAGGACCGGAAACTAGACGTTAACCTACTCCAAGAAACTTCAGCTGTGCGTCGCCCCCTACATCGCTACCGAGTGCTATCTTCTACTGACGACAACAGCCTGGGACTATGCATCATGGCCAGGAAGGAGCATACAATGCTGGACCTTATTCTCACGAACGTTAGAATTGATCACGTCTTTGCGGACGTGGTGGTAGGCACAAAAAGAAACGAAAGCATTTATATCCTCAATGTTTGCAGGAATGCAAGTAAACGCAACCAGCTCTTCAGGGCGATCCTACAAAAGGGGATTGAACAGGCAGGCTGCTCCAAGCTACTGGCCTGCGGCGATTTCAACGCCATGGACCAGTGCTGGGGTTACGTAAAGAGCAACGCCAAAGGCCGGAACCTGGCGCAGGATGCGCTCGACAGTGGGTACGTCCTCGTCGCAGATCCTGCAGACCCGACGAGAACGGGCGCCTCGGTGTTCTAAATCGCCACCCCGGCCTCACATTTGTCAAGAACATCGTTGCGGAGGACGTAGAGTGGAAGAACACCGGACTAGACCTTAGAAGTGATCACATAATTGTGGAAACCACAGTGCGACTGAGTGGGGCCAGCGCACCTCAGGTACGATAGCACACATGGGTTGAATGGGAAGCCTTCAGAAGACAAAGAAACGAGACCGCCGACCAAGCCGAACAGATCCAAGACATAGACGCCTTGATAAAAACATTATCACTGACGTCAAGACGGCCGCGAAAGAAATTGAGATGGATGTTCAAGTCGACAGCATCGAGACCTCTACAAGAGCGATGGAAGAAGCAAAGGCTCAACATAGGGCTCGGGAAGAAGATCGCTTGTCTGAACGGCAAGATTGAGGAGCACTGCCGCGCGCTTAACAACTAGAAATGGAACGAGTTCTCCAACGCTGCTGACGGGCAACTCCACAATGGCAGGACCTGGAAACTGTTCCGGCACCTACTGAATGAGACGAACACAAAGTCTCTTCAGAGGGATAAACTAGCAAATATCCTACCCGCGAAAATCAAGGAAAGAGGCGAGGATGCGGTGAAGAAGAAACTTCTGGAGAAATACTTCCCCTCTACACAGAAAGACACCCACATAGATTAATTTGGAAGCCCAAATGACAGGTTAGACAGAGATATCGACACCCGCCGTGGTGGCTCACTGGATAAGGCGTTGTGCTGCTAAGCACGAGGTTCCGGGTTTGATTCCCGGCTGTGGCAGCTACTTTTCCGATGGAGGCGAAAAGCAAAAACGCCCTTGTTTTCGGGATTTCGGCGCACGATAAGCATCCCCAGGTGGTCAAAATTAATCGGGAGCCCTCCACTCCGGCGTGCCTCGTCGTCTGCGTTTCGTCGGCGTGTTAAACCCCTCAATCAATCAGACAGAGATATCGACGTCGAGGAAGTGCGGACGACTCTGCAACAGCTTAACAGCAGATCGGCACCGGGCCCCGATTGTGTGCCGAACTGAGCACTCAAAATCCTCCATGACCATTCGATTTGGGCCCTCACAAATACTTCAATCATTGTTGCAGTCGGGAGTCGTACCGAAGGAGTAGAAACATACTAAGATGAACCTGACACACAACCCTAGCTAGCCGCCGAACACGGACAACCTGCGTCCAATATCACTCACATCCTGCGTGGGCAAGGTAATGGAGCACGCCCGACTAGTTCACTGGCAGGAATATCTCGAAGACAACGACCTGTCCACGAGAGTATGATCGGGTTCCGGCAGCACTTGTGCACGCAGGACGCCACAATCAAACTGAAACTCCTCATTGTTGACAGGGACAACCGCGACTCAAGTACAGTCATGGGCATGGACCTACAGGGGGCCTTCGACAAGATCAACCACTCGGTGATTCTAAGCCAAGTCTCGCTGAACATGGGAAAGCGCAAGCACCGAGCTTTCTCATGGGCCGAACGGCCGAATTCGTTGCGTGGGATCTGTCAACGGAAGCCAAAGAGAACGGCAGCTGAGGCACCCCTGAAGGGTCGGTGATCTCGCCGCTCCTATTCAACCTAGTCATGATCGAGGTCGCCCGTAGACTCGCCGACGTGGAGAATGTCTGGCAGACCAATTATTCCGACGACATCGCCCTGTGTATCGAGAACTGGAGCCACGCTCGAGTAGAAGAGGCGCTTCAGCAGGCGCTGTGGACGGTCGAGGAGAGCGTCGAGGACACCGGCCTGAGATGCTCACCAAGTAAGTCCGAGAATCTGCGGCACAGGCCCAAGAAACGTCCCCGCACCGAAAAGAAGAGCGACCGCCAGGAAATATCCGTCTACACCAAAGACGGTACCGTCATACCCAGAGTCGCAGACATCCGTTTTCTTGGAATGCCTAATAACGAGCACGGGGTAAACGGGAAAACTGACAGGGGCCGTCGGCAAGGTCTCCAGCGCCATCAGGCTAATAAGAAGAGTGTCGAACAGACTGAGGGTACTTCTCCAAGATAACTTGATGAGGCTCGTGCACACTTTCCTCCTGAGCGACATCACATACGTGGCCGCCTTCCACAAATGGAAGAGGGACTAAGGAACGATCTCGAAGTAGTCATCCGAAGGGCAAACAACATGGCCATCCACTAGCACGAACAGGATGTACACTCTGGGCATCCACAACACCCTCAATGAAATCACCGAGGCCCAAAGGATTGCCCAACTGGAGAGGCTCTCTATGACCAAGCCCGGTAGGAGAATGCTGTAAAAGCTGGAAATCAGATATCACGAACAACAATGAGCAAAGCCGCCCGTCCTGGACGAGATCAGAAGCAAAATCTGCATGACACGATCCCGCGTAACGTGCACCCCGAATGCGATGAATGCAGCCACAAGGCGAGGGCCAAGGCGCTGGCATTCCTACACGCCGGCTACGTGGGCGGCCGTTACGTAGATTCTGCCAATTATGCCAGCAGAAGAGGTTTCGCTGTGGTTGTCATCACTTCCGGGTGGAGCATCAGACCGGCGGCCAGCACGACGAGCGGTACACCCGAAAAGGCCGAAGAGGTGGCCATCGCACTGGTCATCAAAGGCCCGGACTGCAGCACTATCCCCAGCGACTGGCTGCAGGCAATGAGGAACTTTGCCCTAGGCGGGGTATCTGCTCCCGCAACGAAGATTTTAAACAGGACGCCGACAAACTTGGAAAGGGTAAGAATCAAGTGATTTCCGGCACCAGCAGGGGAAGTGTCGGACAGCAACGCAAACCGTAACAAAATCGCACACGCCCTTGGGCGCGAACCAACGGACCGCCCCTGGTCAAGCGGTTATCTTGTCGTTCAGCGCAAGAAACCGAATCACCAGCTTTAAAGAGATCACCAAAGCTTATCGGCTGGCCCGACGCGCGCTCCCGGCGCCCTGTAAAGGGCTGAGCAGGGAGCATGCCGTCATATATGCGCCGCTCCAAACAAGAACGGCCATGAGCCCGGCTTTCATGCACAAGATTTTCCCGGACGCCCACCCCGACGGTAGGTGCTGGGTGTGTGGCTACGCCCCCCCACCCCCGACCATTGAGCACATCGTCGGGAACTGTCTGAACTTCCCCGAAGATTCTACATCAGGAGGACTTCCACCCGCCTTTGAAGAGGCGAACCGATCTCACAACCATGACTTCCAACTCGACACCGTCCAGAGGGTCATCGTTGCGTTGGCCAGGCAGGACTCTTCGCAGAGAGGCAACGGCCGGAGGGCGCCTAATCCTAGTTGCAAAAGTGACGACGACACTGGCCAAGTGTGAATTCTGAACTTGGACTTCAACTGCACGCACAATAAATGCTTTCCCAATTATATACAATTAGTAAGGAAAGCTCCGGACTCAACTGTTGTACTTGGTTATGACCAAAGCCTGTGGGATAAGTTTGGGAGAAGCCCCCGCCATCACCCTACACGGCAATAACTACTCGCTAAAACACCAAAATATTAAAACACTCATATCCACTCGCACCTGTCATCGGCGTCTTTGTGCATCCCCAAACATCAAAGATATTCCACATGCCTCCCTACCCACCCCTAAACAAAAGCAATAAAGTGTAGAGAGGCTTTTTCTTAGGTCAAAGCTCCGCGTTCACCAGAAGGCCTTGATAATGAGAAACTCTACTGGGATAACTTTGCGAAAAGCTCTCCCCCCACTGCCCACCAGTCCAATAGAGATAGATAAAAGATATAAATTTTAAAATACTAATATCAAATTGCATACTACCGTCTTCTTTATGGATCCCCTAGCATCGAAGTTATACCACATTCCTACGTCGCCACCCAAGAAAGGATCAATGCGCAATAAAGAAATATTTCTTAGTAGGTCAAAGATCCTGGCGCAACGGCAGGACACGCTTTTGAGCAACTCCGTTAGCGTAAGTTTGGGAATTGCCCGGGGCAGCGCCCTGCAAGGCAGAAAGAGTTTGTAAAAACTAAATATTTAAATAAGAATACCACATTGTCTACCGTTATATGCTTCTTTAGGCCTTCGAAGTTATTCCACATTCCTCCGACGGCAGCCAGGAAAGAAAGCAATGAGCTATGAAAACAGATTTCCTTGTAGTGAAAGCTCCAGTTCAACTTTAGTATTTTGTTATCAGCAATGCCGCTGGGGTAAATAGGGAAGAGGCCACCGCACCACTTTACAAGGCAGAAAGTGCTCGTAAAAATACCAATATATTGAAATACGCATATAAATTTGCCTACCGTCATGGTTGTCTTTGTGCCTCCCCAACCATTGAAGGTATTCCAAATTCCATCGACGGCACCCTGGAAAGAAAGCAATGAGCAATAGGGAGATTTTTGTAGGGAAAACTCCGGATTCCCCCGTATTACTTTGTTATGAGCAACGCCACTGGGATAAATGGGGGAGAAGCCCTCTCCACCGCCATACAAAGCACGGAGAGCTCGTCAAAACACCAAAATATTGAAATACGCATCTCAATTTGCGTACTGTCTTGGGCGTCTTTGGGCCTCCCCAACCATTGAAGTTATTCCAAATTCCTCCGACCGCACCCTGGAAAAAAAGCAATGAGCTATGGAGGGAGATTTCCTAGTAGGGAAAGCTCTGGAATCACCTTTAGTACTTTGTTATGAGCAACAACGCTGGGGTAAATAGGGAAGAAGCCGCCGCCACCGCCCTACAAGGCAGAAAGTTCTCGTAAAAACACCAATACATTGAAATACGCATATCGATTTGCCTACCGTCATGGTTGTCTTTGTGCCTCCCCAACGATTGAAGGTATTCCAAATTCCATCGACGGCACCCTGGAAAGAAAGCAATGAGCTATGAAGAGAGACTTCCTAGTAGGGAAAGCTCCAGTTCACCTGTAGTACTTTGTTATGAGCAACGCGGTTGGGGTAAATGGGGAAGAAACCGCCGCCACCGCCCTAAAAGGCAGAAAGTGCTCGTTAAAACAAAAAAATATTAATATACCCATGGCAACTTGCATACCGTCATGGGCGTCTTTGTGCCTCCCCAACCATTGAAGTTATTCCATATACCTGCGACGGCACCCTGCAAAGAAAGCAATGAGCTATCGAGAAAGATTTTCTAGTTGGGAAAGCTCCGAATGCACCTGTAGTACTTTATTATGAGCAACCCCGCCGGGATAAATGGAAGACACGCCCCAGCCACTGTCCTATAAGGCAGAAAGAGCTCCTTATAACACAAAAATATTAATATACCCATCTCAATTTGCATACCGTCATGAGTGTCTTTTTTCCTCCCCAGCCATTGAAGTTGTCCAACATTCCTCCGACGGCACCGTGGAAAGAAAGCAATAAGCTATGCAGAGAAATTTCCTATTCGGGAAATCTCCAGATTCACCTGAAGTGCTTTGTTATGAGCAACGCCGCTGGGATAATTGGAGGATAATCCCCAAACACCACCCTACAAGGCAGGAATAATTTGTTAAAACACAAAAATAATAAAATACAGGTTTAAAATTTGGATACCGTCATTGGTGTCCTTGTGCCTCCCCAACCATTGAAGTTATTCCACGTTCCTCGGACGGCGCCCTTGAAAGAAAGAAATGAGATATGGGAAGAGATATCTTTGTAAGGAAAGCTCCGGATTCAGCGGTAGTACATTGTTATAAGCTACGCCGCTGGGATAAATGGGGTAGAAGCCCCCGCCACCGCACATCAAGGCAGAAAGGGCTGAATAAAAACTAAGATATTAAAATACGCATATGAATTTCCATACCATCATGGGTGTCTCTGTGCTTCCCAAACCATTGAAGTTGTGCCACATTCCCTCGACGGCACCCTGGACAGAAAGCAATGAGCTATGGAAAAAGATTTCCTAGTCAGGAAAGCTCCAGATTCACATGTAGTACTTTGTTATGAGCAACGCCGCTCGGATAAATGGGGGATAATACCCAAACCCCAACCTAAAAGGCAGAAATAACTTGGTAAAACACGAAAATATGAAAATATGGATCTCAATTTGGATACCGTCATGGGAGTCCTTGTGCCTCTCAAACCATTGAAGTTATTCCACGTTTCTCGGACGGCGCCCTGGAAAGAAAGAAATGAGCTGTGGGAAGAGATTTCTTCGTAAGGGAAGCTCCGGATTGACCGGTAGAACTTTGTTATAAGCAACGCTACTGGAATAAATGGGAGAGAAGCCCCCGCCACCACACTTCAGGGCAGGAAGAGCTGAATAAAAACCAAGATAATAAAATACGTATATGAGTATTTATACCATCATGGGTGTCTTTGTGCTTCCCCAACCATTGAAGTTATTCCACATTCCTCCGATGGCACCCTGGAAAGAAAGCAATGAGCTATGGAGACAGATTTCCTAGTCGGGAAAGGCCCGGATTCACCTGTAGTACTTTGTTATGAGCAACGCCGCTGGGATAAATGAGGGGAACTCCCCCGCCACCGCCCTACAATGCAGAAAGAGATCGTTATAACACCAAAATATCAAAATACCCATCTAAATTTGCATACCGTCATGGCCGTCTTGGTGCCTCCCCAACCATTGAAGTTATTCCACGTTCCTCCGACAGCACCCTGGAAAGAAAGCAATGAGCTATGGATAGGGATTTCTCAGTAGGGAAAGCTCCGGGTTCACTTGTGGCACTTTGTTATTAGCTGATTGATTGATTGTAGGGTTTAACGCGCCGACGTAACGCAGGCGATGAGGCGCGCCGTAGTGGAGGGCTCCGGATTAATTTTGACCACCTGGGGATCTTTAACGTGCGCCGAAATCTCGTACACACGGGCGTTTTTGCTTTTCGCCTCCATCAGAAAAGCGGCCGCCGCGGCCGGGAATCGAACCCGCGACCTCGTGCTCAGCAGCGCAACGCCTTAGCCACTGAGCCACCGCGGCGGGTACTTTGTTATTAGCAACGTCGCTAGTATAAATGGTGGAGAATCCCCCACCACCACCGTACAAGGCAGGAGGAGCTCGCTAAGACACCAAATATTAAAATACGAATATCAGTTGGCATACGGTCATGGGCGTCTTTGTGCCTCCTCAACCATTGAAGTTATTCCAGATTCCTCCGTAGCCACCCTACAACGAAAGCAACGAACAAAGGAGAAACATTTCTTAGTACTGCATATCTGCTGTCTCACCGGAACGAAGTAGTTTGAAAGAACTCCGGTTGGATAAAATGGGAAGGCGCACAGGCCATCGCCCCTCATGGCAGAACAGTTTGTTGAAACAAGGAAAATAAAATACGATTATCAGTTTTCAAGACATCATGGACGCGTTTGTGCTTCTCGAACAATCAAGTTATATTCCATCTTCCTCTGTAGCCTACTGAGGAAAGCAATGCATCATGGAGAAACAATACTTATTTGGGGATATCTCGTGGTTCACTGGTAGGGTTAGGTTATGAGCAACTGTGGTGAGATAAACTGGGAAGAAGCTCACGTCAGCTCCCTACAAGGCAGCCATTGTTCTTCAAAACACTTAATTTTAAAATACGATAATGTGTTGCTTATCGCTATGGGTTTTGTTATGCCTCCATAACCATCAAAGGTATTCCACATGCCTCCGTAGCCACTCTGAAAGGGAAGCAATGAGGTATGCAGAAAGACTTATTTGAACGTCAAAGCTCCAGGTTCACCAGAAATACTTGATTATGAACGACTGCGGCGGGGTAAATTGTGGAGAAGCTCCCCCCGCCTTAAAAAGCAAATAGAGTTAGGTAATACAAATGAAATTTAAACTACGAATATCAACTTGCATAACCCCAAGGTTTTCTTTATGCCTCCCAAACCATCTAAGTTATTCGACATTCCCCTGCAGCTACTTCCGAAGTGAAGAACTGCCTATCGTAGCCACAATTAAAAGGTCGAAACTCCTGGCTCTCAGGCAATCTTTTTAAAAACTACTCTGTCCTGATGAATTGGGTAAAAGCCACCACCACCGGCCTACAACACAAAGAGGTTGTTAAAAGAAAAAAAGGCAACGATATGAATTTTATACCGTAATGAGCTTGTCTATGTCTGCCCTATCATTCAGTTATTTCCACATTCCTCGTCTGTCACGCTAAAACAAATCAATGCATGAAGGAGAAACATTTACAGGAAATTTATCTTGATTTGACGGTATTGTATTGGTATGCAATAGTCTGTCGAGATGAATTGGGGAAAAACACCTCACCATCCTTCAAGAGACAAATTGTCTGTTACGGAAAAATAATTACAAACAGTGAAATAAATTTACATACCGTCCAGGGTATCTTTAGGCCCCCCCAACCATTGAAGTTATCAACATCAATATTATCACTATTATACCGTATCGTGCTTCTTTATGTCTGCCATATAATTGAGTTATTTCCACATTCCTCGTCTGCCATGCTGAAACAAAGCGATGCCCAAAGGGGAAACATTGTTTCTTCTTTGAGCTTTGGAGCCAGCTTCTTTAACGACCATTTTAAGGTCAGTCTTTACTGAAGATAACAGAATCTGTCCTGACATAAGCATTCCCTTGAACCAGCAACTTCCTCCACTTACAGTGTCCGAAGCCGGTGTTCTCAACCTTTTGTTAATGCTTGATACTAAAAAAGAGGCTGGACTCGACAATATACCTAATGTATTTCTCAAAAGATACGCTGAATGGATGGCCAACTATTTGTGCATAATTTTGACCAAAGATTTGTCAACTAGCTCGCTACCCGCCGAATGGAAAATGGCAAAAGTACACCCCGTACACAAAAGGGACAGTGAAGCAGATGCCTCCAACTTCAGACCGATTTCCCTGGCAAGCACCGCATATAAAATACTTGAACATATTATCCTAAAACACATGACTTTTCTTGCCCATGAACACGTTTTATCACCATATAAGCACAGTTTTCGTCAAGGTATGTCAACCGTCACCAAACCTCTTGAATTGATTCATGACCTCCCCTTAAGCCTAGACCCCCAGAAACAAACAGACCTTATCTTGCTTGATTTTTCGAAAGCATTCGACCGGGTACCTCACACAAAACTATTAAAGAAACCAGAAGCAAACATATAAAAAGGCGCAATGAGTGACTGGATTAAAGACTACTTGTCTATCCGATCCCAATACGTTTAAATTCATCAAGAAAGGTCATCCACAGTCAAAGTCACATCGGGTGTACCCAAAGATAGTGTTTTGGCACCTATCTTATTTTTAATATTCAACAATGACTTACCTAAAAATATAAGAGTTACCATAAGTCTATTTGCAGATGATTGTAATATTTACCAAGAAATCGATTCCCCCTTAAATCATATATTGCCTAACAGTGCTTTACAAACAGTTTCCGACTGGTGCTCCGACTGGCAGGTGACCCTGAACACAACAAAATCAGCTCTTTTAAGAATAAACAGAAAATGTCAGATAGCAATGTTTTGCTACACCATTAATAACACTCTCTTGACAGTCGTGAATCAACAAAAATATCTGGGTGTAACTTTAACACATGACCTTAGATTGGACTCCCATGTCGCCAATGTTACATCAGCTGCCTTACGCCGACCCTTTTTTTCTGAGAACACGACTAAAGCAGGCACCACCAGAAAAAAACGATTCGCTTATAATACATTTGTAAAACCAAATTTGGAATACGCAAACGTCACCTGGTTTCCTTACACTAACACACTTATACAAAGACTTAAAATGGTGCAGGGGAAGGCTAATAGGTTTATTTATAACAAATACAGGACAACTGATTCGCCCACAAAATTTCTAAAACCGCAGGAATATTAACTCTTAAATAGAAAGCAAAACTTGGCCGGTAGAAGGTTTTATACCAATTAGTAAACAAGCAGTGAAACATAGAAAGCTTCATGTATATATCAAAAGCAGAAACCAGATCAACACGAGACACGCATTCACTAACAATTTGCGAATACCAATGCCGCACCGAGTGTTTTAAGTTCTCCCTTTTTCCACTCGCCATACATGAATGGAACAACTTGCCTTCTTCCGTAACAAGCAGTCGAACTTATGAAACTTTTTCGTCTTTGCTGAAAAATCACCTCTGCACATCGATGTAATTCAGTCATAGTAGCTTCCACTTATACCACAATATGTTGTGTTTTTTTGTGTTCTTAATTATTTGTTTTTTTTTACTTTGTTTTGTTTGTGGTATCTCAGACGCTGTTTGCAGCTCCCTGGTTGTTGTGATGTACTAATACTGAAAAGCTACACACAAAGGAGCACAAACCGATACTGTCTCCTTTATATTTTGTATAACGTTGCACGCGTAAATGCTTTTTGTTTGTACTATGTTAAAGGTTGTAATATTTTTCACTTCATGCAATAATCCCTCATGGGGTTGGCAGTATGAATAAATAAAAAAATAAATAATTCAACAGGATCTTTCTGTTGATTTTACGGCATTGTATTCGTATGCAATACTCTGTCGAGATGAATTGGGGAAAACACACCTCACCATCCCTCAAGAGAAAAAATGTCTGTTACAAAAAATACGAACACTGAAATGAGTTTACATACCGTCCAGGGTTTCTTTATGCCTCCCCAACCGTCCATGTTATTCCACAATCCTCTGTAGCCACCCTTAAAATGAACAAATTCTAATCGTAGCAACATGACAAAGATCGCAGCTCCTGGCTCTCAGACAGAACTTCTATAGGAACTACTGTGTTATGATTAATTGGGAAAAGGCGCCACTACCTGCCCACAATACAGGAAGAGGTGGGTAAACAAAAAATAAAAACAATGTTATCAATTTGTTACGGTAATAGGCTTCTTTATTTCCCCCAATGCTTCTGGTTTTTCCACATTCCTTTTCTAGCACCATAAAAACAAAGCAATGCCCGAAGCAGAAACATTTACAGGATGTATCTCTTGTTTGACGGCATTGTATTGTTATGCAATAGTCTGTCGAGATGAACTAAGAAGAAACACCTCTTCTTCCATCAAGACACGAATTGTCTGTTACAAAAACGTGTTTAGAAACACTGAAATGAGTTTACCTACCGTCCAGGGTTTATTTGTGCCTCCCCAACCATCGACGTTATTCCAAATTCCTCTGTAGCCACCCTGGAAATGAAGAAATTCCTTCGAAAGAACGTTAATGAGGTCACAGCTCCTGGCTCTCAGACAGAACTTTTTAAGGACTACTCTGTCATGATAAATTGGAATAAACCCCCCGCCACCGGCCTACAACACAGGAATAGGTAGTTAAAACAAAAAATATACACAACAATATCAATTTATATACCGTATTAGGCTTCTTTCTTTATGTCTGCAAAATCATTCAGTTATTTCCACATTCCTCGTCTGCCACCCTAAAACAAAGCAATCTCAAAGGAGAAACATTTCATAGGATCTGTATCTTGATTTGACGGCGCTGTATTGTTATGGAATACTCTGTCGAGACGAATTGGAGAAAACACACCTCACCGCATTTCAAGACAAAAATAGCCATTAAAAATTATTTAGAAACACTAAAATGAGTTTACGTACCGTCCAGTGTTTCGTTGTGCCTCCCCAGCCATTGAAGTTATTCCACATTCCTCTGAAGCCACCCTGAAATCGAAGAAATGCCTATCGTAGCGAAATTAAAAAGGTCGCAACTCCTGGCTCTCAGACAGAACTTTTTGAGAACTACTCTCTCATGGTGACTTGGGGAAAAGCCGCCGCCACCTGCCTACAACACAGGTAGAGGTGGTTAAACAAAATATAAACGAAACAATACGAATTTTTTACCGTAATAAGCTTCTTTATGTCTGCCCAATGATTCAGTTATTCCCACATTCCTCGTGGGCCACATAAAAACAAAGCGATGCCAGAAGTAGAAATATTTATCTGGGTCTATCTCCTGGTTTGACAGCATTGTATTTTTATGGAATACTCTGAGGAGATTATTTGGGGAAAACACACATTACCATTTTTCGAGACAAAAATTGTCTGTTAAAAAATATTTAGATACACTAAAATGAGTTTACGTACCGTCCAGGGTTTCGTTGTGCCTCCGCATCCATTGAAGTTATTCCACATTCCTCCGAAGCCACCCTGAAACCGAAGAAATGCCTATGGTAGCGGCATTACAAAGGTCGAAACTCCTGCCTTTCAGACAGAACTTTTTGAGAACTACCCTCTTATGATGAATTGGGGAAAAGCCGCCGCCACCTGCCTACAACACAGGAAGAGGTGGTTAAAGGAAAAAATAAACGCAACAATATGAATTTTATATCGTAATGAGCTGCTTTATGTCTGCCCAATGATTCACTTATTTCCACATTCCTCGTCTGCCATCTAAAAACAAAGCGATGCCCGAAGAAGAAATATTTAACTGGATCTATCTCTAGGTTTGAAGGCATTGTGATTTTATGGAATACTCGGTGAAGATGAATTGGGGAAAACACACCTCACCACCCTTCAAGACAAAAATTGTTGGTTATAAAAAATTCACAACCCCAAATGAGTTTACATATCATCCAGGGTTTCCTTGTGCCTCCCCAACCATTGAAGTTATTCCACATTCCTCCAAAGCCACCCTGAAATCAAAGAAATGCCTTTCGTAGCGACATTACAAAGGTCGCAACTCCTGGCTCTCAGACAGAACTTTTTTGAGAACTAATCTATCATGATGAATTGGGAAAAAGCCGCCGCCACCTTCCTACAAATCAGGAAGAGGTGGTTAAAGCAAAAAATATTCGAAACAAAATGGATTTTATACCGTAATGAGCTTCTTTATGTCCGCCCAATGATTCAGTTATTTCCACATTCCTCGTCTGCCAACTAAAAACAAAGCGATGCCCGAAGAAGAAATATTTAACTGGATCTATCTCTTAGTTGATGGCATTGTGTTTTTATGGAATACTCTGTGGAGATGAATTGGGGAAAACACACCTCACCACCTTTAAAGGCAAAAATTGTCTGTTAAAAAAATTTAGAAACACCTAAAGAGTTTACATACCATCCAGGGTTTCCTTGTGCCTCCCCAACCATTGAAGTTATTCCACATTCCTCCGAAGCCACCCTGAAATCAAAGAAATGCCTTTCGTAGCGACATTACAAAGGTCGCAACTCCTGGCTCTCAGACAGAACTTTTTTGAGAACTAATCTATCATGATGAATTGGGAAAAAGCCGCCGCCACCTTCCTACAAATCAGGAAGAGGTGGTTAAAGCAAAAAATATTCGAAACAAAATGGATTTTATACCGTAAAAAAAAAAAAAAAAAAAAAAAAAAAAAAAAAAAAAAAAAAAAAAAAAAAAAAAAAAAAAAAAAAAAAAAAAAAAAAAAAAAAAAAAAAAAAAAAAAAAAAAAAAAAAAAAAAAAAAAAAAAAAAAAAAAAAAAAAAAAAAAAAAAAAAAAAAAAAAAAAAAAAAAAAAAAAAAAAAAAAAAAAAAAAAAAAAAAAAAAAAAAAAAAAAAAAAAAAAAAAAAAAAAAAAAAAAAAAAAAAAAAAAAAAAAAAAAAAAAAAAAAAAAAAAAAAAAAAAAAAAAAAAAAAAAAAAAAAAAAAAAAAAAAAAAAAAAAAAAAAAAAAAAAAAAAAAAAAAAAAAAAAAAAAAAAAAAAAAAAAAAAAAAAAAAAAAAAAAAAAAAAAAAAAAAAAAAAAAAAAAAAAAAAAAAAAAAAAAAAAAAAAAAAAAAAAAAAAAAAAAAAAAAAAAAAAAAAAAAAAAAAAAAAAAAAAAAAAAAAAAAAAAAAAAAAAAAAAAAAAAAAAAAAAAAAAAAAAAAAAAAAAAAAAAAAAAAAAAAAAAAAAAAAAAAAAAAAAAAAAAAAAAAAAAAAAAAAAAAAAAAAAAAAAAAAAAAAAAAAAAAAAAAAAAAAAAAAAAAAAAAAAAAAAAAAAAAAAAAAAAAAAAAAAAAAAAAAAAAAAAAAAAAAAAAAAAAAAAAAAAAAAAAAAAAAAAAAAAAAAAAAAAAAAAAAAAAAAAAAAAAAAAAAAAAAAAAAAAAAAAAAAAAAAAAAAAAAAAAAAAAAAAAAAAAAAAAAAAAAAAAAAAAAAAAAAAAAAAAAAAAAAAAAAAAAAAAAAAAAAAAAAAAAAAAAAAAAAAAAAAAAAAAAAAAAAAAAAAAAAAAAAAAAAAAAAAAAAAAAAAAAAAAAAAAAAAAAAAAAAAAAAAAAAAAAAAAAAAAAAAAAAAAAAAAAAAAAAAAAAAAAAAAAAAAAAAAAAAAAAAAAAAAAAAAAAAAAAAAAAAAAAAAAAAAAAAAAAAAAAAAAAAAAAAAAAAAAAAAAAAAAAAAAAAAAAAAAAAAAAAAAAAAAAAAAAAAAAAAAAAAAAAAAAAAAAAAAAAAAAAAAAAAAAAAAAAAAAAAAAAAAAAAAAAAAAAAAAAAAAAAAAAAAAAAAAAAAAAAAAAAAAAAAAAAAAAAAAAAAAAAAAAAAAAAAAAAAAAAAAAAAAAAAAAAAAAAAAAAAAAAAAAAAAAAAAAAAAAAAAAAAAAAAAAAAAAAAAAAAAAAAAAAAAAAAAAAAAAAAAAAAAAAAAAAAAAAAAAAAAAAAAAAAAAAAAAAAAAAAAAAAAAAAAAAAAAAAAAAAAAAAAAAAAAAAAAAAAAAAAAAAAAAAAAAAAAAAAAAAAAAAAAAAAAAAAAAAAAAAAAAAAAAAAAAAAAAAAAAAAAAAAAAAAAAAAAAAAAAAAAAAAAAAAAAAAAAAAAAAAAAAAAAAAAAAAAAAAAAAAAAAAAAAAAAAAAAAAAAAAAAAAAAAAAAAAAAAAAAAAAAAAAAAAAAAAAAAAAAAAAAAAAAAAAAAAAAAAAAAAAAAAAAAAAAAAAAAAAAAAAAAAAAAAAAAAAAAAAAAAAAAAAAAAAAAAAAAAAAAAAAAAAAAAAAAAAAAAAAAAAAAAAAAAAAAAAAAAAAAAAAAAAAAAAAAAAAAAAAAAAAAAAAAAAAAAAAAAAAAAAAAAAAAAAAAAAAAAAAAAAAAAAAAAAAAAAAAAAAAAAAAAAAAAAAAAAAAAAAAAAAAAAAAAAAAAAAAAAAAAAAAAAAAAAAAAAAAAAAAAAAAAAAAAAAAAAAAAAAAAAAAAAAAAAAAAAAAAAAAAAAAAAAAAAAAAAAAAAAAAAAAAAAAAAAAAAAAAAAAAAAAAAAAAAAAAAAAAAAAAAAAAAAAAAAAAAAAAAAAAAAAAAAAAAAAAAAAAAAAAAAAAAAAAAAAAAAAAAAAAAAAAAAAAAAAAAAAAAAAAAAAAAAAAAAAAAAAAAAAAAAAAAAAAAAAAAAAAAAAAAAAAAAAAAAAAAAAAAAAAAAAAAAAAAAAAAAAAAAAAAAAAAAAAAAAAAAGATGCTTTATTCTGCCAATGATTGTTTTTTCAATTCCTGTTGCATAAAAAAACAGCCCAAAATTTAAGACATTCTGTTATTTTTAGGAAACTTGTGAATAATTGGGGAACCCCTCCCACCCTTAAGACAAATTTCTTAAAAAAATTTGAAATCTAAAGTTTCTACCACCAGGGTTTCCTGGCTCCAACAGAATTTTCAATTCTCCAACCACCCTGAAATAGAAAGCCTCGGCACTTACAAAGTCGAACTGTTCAGACAAATTTTTTAAATATTTATAGAATGGGAAAAAGCCCCCACTCTACATCAAAGTTGGTTAAAGAAAAATTCGAAAAAAATATTTAACCGTATCTTCTTAGTTGAATGATTTTTTTCCAATTCTCGTTGCATTAAAACAAACACCCAAGAAAATTTAACTGTATCTCTAGTTTGAACATTGTGTTTTTATGAATACTGGGTGATTGGGCCCCCAACCCTTAAGACAAAATTTCAAAAAAATTTAGAAACCTAGAGTACATACCAAGGTTTCCTTGTGCCTCCCCAACCTTGAGTATTCCACTTCTGAAGCACCGAAATCAAGAAACCTTCTACAATTAAAAGGTGCAACCTGTTCAACAAATTTTTTAGAACTATCTTATGTGAATGGAAAAACTCCCACCTTCCTCATCGAAATGTAAACAAAAAAATTCGAAAAAAATATTTAACCGTATCTTCTTAGTTGAATGATTTTTTTCAATTCCTGTTGCAGAAAACCAAACACCCAAGAAAAATATTACTGTAATTAGGTTTAATGAGTTTTAATACTCTGGGTATTGGCCCCCAACCCTTAAGAAAAATTCTCTAAAAAAATTTAGAAACTAATGAGTTACATACCACAGGGTTTCCTTGTGCCTCCCAACAGAATTTTCAATTCCTCCAAGCCCCGAAATCAAGAAATGCCTTTCGTACACATTACAAAGGTCGCAACTCCTGTTCAGACAGAACTTTTTTGAGAACTATCTTCATGATGTGGGGCCCCGCCACTTTATAATCAGGAAGAGTGGTAAAAAAAAATTTCGAAACAAATATTAACCGTATCTCTATGTCTGAATGATTCACTTATTTCCAATCCTCGTTGCCATGTAAAACCAAAGCAGCCCAAGAAAAATATTAACTGTATCTATCTCTAGTTAATGCATTGTGTTTTTTGGAACTCTGTGAGATGAATTAAAACACACCCCACCACCCTTGAAAATTCAAAAAATTTAGAACACTAAGAGTACATACCTCCAGGGTTTCTTGTGCCTCCCCAACCATTGAATTTTCCACATCCTCGGCCACCCTGAAATCAAGAAATGCTTTGTAGCAAAAAATACTCGAGACAGAATTTTTAGAATACTCTTATGATGAATGGAAAAACCGCCGCCACCTTCCTAAAACAAAGAGTGGAAGAAAAAATATTCAACTGGATTTATCCGTAATGAGTTCTTTATGTCTGCCCAATGATTCACTTATTCACACCTCGTCGCCTTAAAACAAAGATGCCCAAAAAAATTTAGTATCACTTAGGTTAATGCATTTTTTTTTGGATACTCGGAGATGAATTAACACACCTCACCACCCTTAAACAAAAATTGTCTTTAAAAAAATTAGAAACTAATGAGTTCTCATCCAGGGTTTCTTGTGCCTCCCCAACCATTGAATTTTCCACATCCTCCGCCACCCTGAAATCAAGAAATGCCTTTGTAGCGACATTACAAACGCAATGGCTTCAGACAGAACTTTTTTGAGAACAATCTTCATTAATTGGAAAAGCCGCCGCCATTTAAAATCAAAGAGGTGGAAGAAAAATATTCAAACAAAATGGATTTTAACGTAATGAGTTTTTATGTCTGCCCAATGATTCACTTATTCCACACCTCGTCTGCCTTAAAACAAAGCGATGCCCGAAAAAAATTTAGTATCATCTTAGGTTTAATGCATTGTGTTTTTATGGAACCTTGGAGATATTGGAAACACACCTCACCACCCTTAAACAAAAATTGTCTTTAAAAAATTTGAAACCTTGGTTCATACATCAGGTTTTTGTGCCTAACCATTGAATTTTCCACATCCTCCGCCACCCTGAAATCAAGAAATGCTTGTAGCAAACAAAGTCGCAACTCCTGGCTCTCAGACAGAACTTTTTTAATATCTATCATGATAATTGGGAAAAAGCCGCGCCATTTAAAATCAAAGAGTGTTAAAGCAAAAAATATTCGAACAAAATGGATTTTATCGAATACTTTTTGTTGAATGAATTATTTCACACCTCCTGCCTTAAAACCAAAATGCCCGAAGAAAAAATACTTAACTGTACTATCTCTAGGTTTGCTTTTTATGGAACCTTGGAGATGAATTGGAAACACCCACCACCCTTCAAGACAAAAATGTCGTAAAATTTAAAAACTAATGAACTACCATCAGGTTTCTTGTGCCTCCCCACCATTGAAATCCACATTCTCCCAAAATCAAAATGCTTTAGACTAAAGTCATCTGCCAGAACTTTTTTAATTCTTCATTAAAAAAAGCGCCGCACTCTAACGAAAGTGGTTAGAAAAAATTGTGTTTTAACCGTAATGATTTTACCCCAATCATTATTCCAATTCTCGTTGCATTAAAACACATGCGAAAAAATATTTTCTAGTAAGCATTGGTTTTTAAATCTCGTGAATTGGGAAACCTCCACTTCAAGCAAATTCTTAAAAATTTAGAACTAATGTTCATACATCGGGTTCGCCCCCCAACCTAATATCCAATTCTCAAACACTAAATCAAAAATGCTTTTAGACTTAAGCACTCCTGCTTCAACAGCTTTTAAACTAACATCAGAAGGGAAAAACCCGCATTTCCTAAAATCAGGATTGGAAACAAAAAAATTGAAAAAAAATTTTAACCTTAGCTTATGTCTGCCAAATTTATTCCACATTCGTTGCCATAAACCAAAGCTGCCCAAAAATTAAGTTATCCAGTTTAACATTGTTTTTAGAAATCCTTGAGGAATTAAAAACCACCCTTAAGACAAAAATTTCTGTAAAAAAATTTAAAACACTAATATACATACCATCAAGGGTTTCTTGTCCTCCCAACATTGAATTATTCCACATTCCTCAAGCCCCCTGAAATCAAAACCTTTCGTAGCGATTACAAAGTCCAACTCTGCTCTAGAAGAATTTTTGAGAACTACCTATCTATGAATTGAAAGCGCCGCCACCTCCTAAAACAGAAGAGTGTTAACAAAAAAATCGAAAAAAATGGATTTTATACCGAATGAGTTTTTAGTCTCCCAATGATTACTTATCCACATTCCTGTCTGCCTAAACAAAGCGATGCCAAGAAATTTTGACTACCTAGTTTGAACATTGTTTAGGAATACCGGGAGAGAATTGGGGAAACACACACCACCTTAAGAAATTTCTGTTAAAAAAATTGAAACACTTAAATTCATACCATCCAGGGTTTCTGTGCTCCCCAACCATTAATTATTACATTCCTCCAGCACCCTGAATCAAGAAATCCTTTCGTAGCGACATTACAAAGCGCAACCCTGCCTCAGACAGAATTTTTTAGAACTATCTATATGAAATTGGAAAGCACTTTACAAATCAGGAGATGTTAGCAAAAAATATTCAAACAAATGGATTTTAACCAAGATTTTAGTCCCAATGATTACTTATTTCCAATTCCTGTCTGCCATTAAAACAAAGCATCCCAAGAAAAAATATACTGTACATCCAGGGAATGCAGTGTTTTTATGGAATACTCTTGGAATGAATTGGAAACCACACCCTTCAAGACAAAAATTGTCTCTTAAAAAAATTTGGAAACCCTTAATGAGTATACATACCATCCAGGGTTTCCTTGTGCCTCCCCAACCATTGAAGTTATTCCACATTCCTCCAAAGCCACCCTGAAATCAAAGAAATGCCTTTCGTAGCGACATTACAAAGGTCGCAACTCCTGCCTCTTTTTGAGAACTAATCTATCATGATGAATTGGGAAAAAGCCGTCGCCACCTTCCTACAAATCAGGAAGAGGTTGTTAAAGCAAAAAATATTCGTAACAAAATGGATTTTATACTGTAATGAGCTTCTTTGTGTCTGCCCAATGATTATCTTATTTCCACATTCCTCGTCGGCCATGTAAAACCAAAGCGATGCCCGAAGAAAAAATACTTAACTGTATCTATCTCTAGGTGTGAATGCATTTTTTTTTTATGGAATACTCTGTGGAGATGAATTGTGGGAAAGCACACCAAACCACCCTTCAAGACAAAAATTGTCTGTTAAAGAAATTTAGAAACACTTAATGATTTCACATACCATCCAGGGTTTCCTTGTTCCTCCCCAACCATTGAAGTTCTTCCACATTTCTCCGAAGCCACCCTGAAATCAAAGAAATGCCTATCGTAGCGACATTACAAAGGCCGCAACTCCTGCCTTTCAAACAGAACTTCTTTGAGAACTACCCTTTCATGATGACTTGGGGAAAAGCCACCGCCACATGTCTACAACACAGGCAGAGGTCGTTAAAGCAAAAAATAAACACAACAATATGAATTTTATACCGTAATGAGCTTCTTTATGTCCGCTGAGTCATGCAGTTGTTTCCGCATTCCTCGTCTGCCAACTAAAAGAAAGCGATGCCCAAAGAAGAAATATCTAACTAGATCTATCTCTTAGTTTGACGGCATTGTGTTTTTATGGAATACTCTGTGGAGATGAAATGGGGAAAACACACCTCACCACCCTTCAAGGCAAAAATTATCTGTTTAAAAACATTTAGAAACGCCTAATGAGTTTACATACCATCCAGGGTTTCCGTGTTCCTCCCCAACCATTGAAGTTATTCCACATTCCTCGGAAGCCACCCTGAAATCGACGAAATGCCTTTCGTAGCGACATTACAAAGGTCGGTACTCCTGGCTCTCAGACAAAACTTTTTCGAGAAGTACTCTATAATTATGAATTGGGAAAAAGCCGCCGCCACCAGCCTACAACACAGGAAGAGGTGGTTAAAGCAAAAAATATTCGAAACAAAATGGATTTTATACCGTAATGAGCTTCTTTATGTCTGCCCAATGATTCAGTTATTTCCACATTCCTCGTCTGCGAACTAAAAACAAAGCGATGCCCGGAGAAGAAATTTTTAACTGGATCTATCTCTTGGTTTGACGGCGTTGCGTTGTTATGGAATACTCTGTGGAGATGAATTGTGGAAAACATACCTCACCGCCCTTCAAGACAAAAATTGTCAGTTAAAAAAAATTTAAAAACGCCTAATGAGTTTACATACCATCCAGGGTTTCCCTGTGCCTCCCCAACCATTGAAGTTATTCCACATTTCTCCGAAGCCAGCCTGAAATCGAAGAAATGCCTATCGTAGCGACAATACAAAGGCCGCAACTCCTGGCTCACAGACATAACTTTTTGGAGAACTACTCTCTCATGATTAATTCGTGAAAAGCCACCGCCACCTGCCTATAACACAGGAGGAGGTGTTTAAAGCAAAATATAGACGCAACAATATCAATTTTATCCCGTAATGAGCTTCTTTATGTCTGCCCAATCATTCAGTTTCTTTCACATTCCTCGTCTGCCACCCTAAAAAAAGCAACGCCCGAAGGAGAAACATTTAACAGGATCTATCGGTTGATTTGACGGCGTTGTATTGTTATGCAATACTCTGTCGAGATGAATTGGTGAAACTTCTTACCATCCTTCAAGAGCAGAATTGTTTGTTACATAAAAATAATTATTAACACTGCAATGAGTTTACATACCGTCCAGAGTTTCTTTATGGCTCCCCAACCATCTAAGTTATTCCACCTTGCACCGCCGCCATCCTAAAAGACATACCACTAATAAATACACTAATACGATGTAAACTTGAATTTGCCTTTGCAGTATGGGACCATAGTCCCGCTAACTAAATACACTCTCTTAACCTTTCACACAAAACCTCAACTGGTTTTATTCTTTGTAATTACAAGCGGACAGAAAGCATACCAGCCATGAAATTCATCCCTAACTCCCTTCACTTTCATCCCGTCTTAAAAGGTTTCGTTTCCACTTGTTTCGTAAGCTTGGTGATCACCCATCGCTGCGGGTGGGTTTTATCTTGGCTCCTAGTTATATCTCACGTCGCCTGGATAATTTCCTTAAGGTCTGGTTGCCTTTTTGAAGGACCCACGCTCTCTCTCGGTCGTTCATTCCACGCACCTTTGATGACTGTAACCGCCTTCCCGCCTCAGCGGCAATCATTGAAAACCGCCTCATTTCAAGAAATGCGTTAGCTAATTGTGTGTAATTTAGGTGTTCAAAGTATTGTATTACCTGGGGTTGTATTTACTTTCTTTTCTTTTTTCCTTTCTGGGTCTAATTTTCATTTCATAATTCCCCTGCACGTCTGTTTGCTATAACGCATGTTATCCAAAACTGTATAATTAGGAATTTCGGCTGGATGTGACACTCGCAGCTGTATTTTGTAAAACCTTTGTGTTTTCGTTTGCCACCACTCCCCTATCTAAACCCATTTGGCCCGGAGAGTATTGCAAATAAATAAATAAATAAATAAATTCACAATGAAGGAAAATTTTTATATGGGCGATATCTGCTGGCTCACCCCCGCGACTTCATTAAGATATACTGTGTATTAAAATTATAAAAAAACTATTCCTCTGGCGTTTCACCGTAAAATTATTAGATACAACAACGAAATTTTAAAACGCCCGTATCAATTTTCTTACTTAAATTGGTTTCTGAGTGCTTCCAGAGCCAGTTAAATGTTTTAAATTTACGCTCCGCCTCACTAGAAAGAGATCGATTAGCAATTAGGAAACATTTCTCTGTTGAATTAATCGCTTATTCACAGCGAGGACTTTGTGATGAGCATTACCCGGGAATCAACCTGAAAAAAGCCATTGGCCGTGCCATATAAAAAAGTGAGGAGCTCGAAAAAGCAACAAAATTATTAAAAAGTAACAGTTTCCGCACCGTCGTAAGCTGCCGTATGCCTCGCACTGACGACGGTGTTCCGGACAGCTATACCAACAACGAAGAAATTAAGGAGTGCACTTTGTACAAACATTCTTGCGAAGATTAAAAGTCTGGACATGGTGAAGACGTTGTTAGCCACTCTGCCTAAATAGTGTAAGGAACTCTGCTAGCGCCCTAAAACAACAAATGGTTCGTAAAAAACCGTCAAAAATTCAATCAGTCCGCCTAGAGATACGTGTTAAATATGCTTGGCCAGCAATCAAAGATAATAAAAACTATTTAAATGCCATGCTTAGACAAAACAAAGTGTTGTAGAAATTATTCCTTTGGTGAATATTTCTTATTTTTTCCCACTCCCTTAAACAAAAAGAGTGTTGTGAAGTGGAAACATTGGTAGGGTAAATGTCAGTTTAAATACTGTCGCGAAATCTGATATTTGCCCTGCTACTAATTACCCCCTACAACCCGCCTCCAAATCACGCCTTAGCCAACCCTCAACCTACCCATAAAATAAGGCGGGTAAACGCTACCATTCCAGGTGATATCTTCGTTTTTTACCTTAAGACTTGGATTGCAGAAACTGTAAGATTGTGTAAAAAAAGAGCCACCCTCAATGCCCCAAACGTGTAGAAGGTTTTGGGTAAGGAAGAAATTTAGAGCGCAAAATGTCTGTTGGCTTATTGGCGAGGCCTCCGTTATGTGAAGCTTGCCATTCAAGCCCGTAAACATTCCATCTCCACTAAACAGAAATGTAAGGATTGTTGTCCGATTAAGCATCAAATCGCACACATTCTCTTGATGAACTGCGCCCGTATGGGCCTCACAAATATTGCCACCAAAGCCCAAAACCTGGAGAAGCCTTAGAATAAAGTTTCAGAACGGAAAATGCCGAGTAGCATGCGGACATGGCCTCTTTAATTGTTACCCAGCCATTTAAACCTACTTTCTGGGAACGTGTCTTGTGATAGTGAAATTATTGCCCACAAAGACAAGTTTTGTTTGTGCGAATTCCCCAGAATAAACCGGAATACATGTCATGCCAAAAACCTTTTCCAGGAAATATCCTCTACGGGAATGTATTGTGGATATTTATAATCTTTTTTCTATAACCTGTATTGACTATATTCTAGTGATGTACAATTCTGTGACAACAATAAAGTTCTATTCTATTTTATTTTTTTCTAAAAGATCGAAATGTTTTTTCACAGTATTAGTCAATGTACTTGGACGAGTTGCATGATTCTTTACAAACCAATGAAGCCGTTACAAAAGTTCTCCTTTACTAGCTCGGGCAAGGAGCAAGGCGTTTTGCCGAAAAAGTCTTCTTTTCTAGGCTAAATATTTTGCTTCACGGTCAATAGTTTTTTTTTTGTGGGAAGTTCCCACAGTGTTTCTGGAATGAAAATCAGCAGGGTAATTTGGTAGCAAAAAACAAGAAACAAAGAAACTGTCTGGGACGAATAAAAAATCGTATTCCCCAAACCACTCAAAATATTTCTCGCACAAGCTGTACTGCTAGCTAAGCATTTGAAAAAAATGCCATTTTTCCCCTGTCAAGAATTTTCTGTCAACAGCAAGGATTTTTCATCGATATTTAGTTAACGTGCATTGGAGGACACCAATTTTTGAAGCGGGCATATTATCTGTTGAGATACCGTGATGGGTTTCTTGGCCCCTCTCCATAAGCTTTGTGGTTTTATATGAATAAAACCTGTAATAAGTAAGGTTCGTCTATAGTAAAAATACTTCGTAACACGATGACGTAAAAATTAGAGATTCTTATAAAGTGAGTTTTTTTTTAAGTGAGCACGGTTTTTCTATGAATCGGAGTTTAAAACAATAAAATAACCCCTGTACGTAAGGCATCATTTCGATATGCTCTGTCTTAACTCAAAGACGTTGCTTCATGTCGCTCCGACATGGTGTTTAACAAAACAACTCCTTAACCAAATAAGAGTTCTTTTTTCGGTGTTTTTTTCGTGTCTTCAATGTTGCTAAGCAGACTACATGTTGACTTTTTCTTTGTGGTACAGAATGAAAACCAATTCTCTTGTAATGGCTTCGCCGGAAAGCTATTCAAGGCTGCGCTAGCAGTACAAAATTTGTACACAGCTTTAAAATGGAAAATCAAGCGCTGCCTTCTCGTCAATTTTATCAATCGTACAGACGTGGTAAATGCGCTATTACACGCGCGAAAATGAAGTAAACATTCTATAACTTTCAACGTGCCACTCTAGGATACACACTTATGTTCCAGTGCGTTGTGTAAAAAATGAGAAAGGTAGGCATCACTCAGATTCTGAATTATTGCATATTTTGCTGCATTGTTTCTATTATTCTGCCACAGTGTTGTAAAAAAATTGTACGTGGTATTCATGCCTGTTTTATGAAAACAGAAATTCCGTAATTTACTTTTGGCTGTGTCTAAAGTGCCGTCCGACGGTTTTATAAGCCTTCCGCTATATCGACTTCCACCGGCGTTATATGGCAAAATTGCCGCATTTTGCAGTACATCGCTGAAGATAACATCAAGCTAGGCAACCTAACCTAAACATAACATAAGCTGACCTATTGCACACAAAGAAATCATTTAAAACACCAAAACTAACCTAAGGCACAAAAATTACACTTCAAATAAATAATGAAAAGAAAACAACCGAGGCAAGAGCCGGTGTCGAATCACCGACTCTGGGATTAATAAGATAATACGGATCCTCTACACTACAAAGACAGACTCTTTGGGCGGTGCTAGCCTAGTGTTAAATATTCGAATGTCGTCGGACAGCCCTCTAGCCATGCCTACAACGATCAGCTAGAGTGCCTTCGGACGGCACTCTAGACACTGCGTTACTGTTTTACACAGCAACCTCATTTACCTGTTTAATAAAGTTTGCATCCCTGAAATATCAACAGAACGTTACGGCACCTTACATGCCAAATGAAAGCCGGCGAGGAAAACATCGCATATTTCAAGGAGGCATCATTTCCGATTGAAACAATTGTAGCAGAGCAAGTGTATAAGATTGCAGCATCTCCCGTGGTACAGTGTGAACTTCCCGCCAGGTACATAGGGCTGTACCTTCCCCTTTGTCTGTTAGGCGGTGCTCGAAAGCAAGGAAGAGGACGAGAAGTGCGCGCCGAACGAAGGGAAAGAGGAAGAAGACCGTGGAACGCTTGAGGCTAGCCGGATCTCGTTGCTTGTGGGCACAAGTTCGCCTTGTCTAATAAACCGAGTTTGCCTTTTCGATTGTAACCATCGTTACAAAAGTGGTGGACGTGCTGGGTACATGATACCCCAATCATCCAGGCCTGTCCACGTCGAATTGTCGCCCGTACACCAGCGGACCAGCCGTCGCCTACTCGGACTGCCGGCGGAGTGCGGCCTTCTACCTGATCGGGCAACCAAGAAGATTGTAGGCAACACCGCCACTGTGAACACGAACATGACTGACGGCCCTCTCCAGTACGTGGTGCAACAGCCGCGTACACCAAAAGTCTTCTACGGCGAGCCTTATGAAGACGTGGAAGACTGGTTGGACCACTTCGAACGGGTCGCCACGTTCAACGGCTGGGACAATAACCATAAGCGGCGACAGGTATACTACTCTCTTGAGGAAGGTGCGCGAACGTGGTTTGAGAACCATGAATCCACACTTTCGTCGTGGGAGGTAGTTTCGTCAGCGCTTACTAGCCACTTTCATGAGCAGCGACCGCAAAAAAAAGGCCGAGGCTGCCCTTCAAGCACGAAATCAGCGCCAGAACGAGAGTGTAACCATGTACACCGAGGATATGGTCCGTCTTTGTAGGCGCGCAGATCCCGCCATGACGGACGAGAAGAAGGTACGGCACCTCATGCGTGGCGTCAAGCAGGACATCTTCGCCGGGCTGATGCGGAATCCCCCAAGAATGGTGGCTGAATTCGTCAGCGAGGCAACGACAATCAAAGGCGCATTTCAGCGTAGAGCGAAGCGGTACTGTCAAACAGAAGCCATGGTCTGCAACGCAAGCAGCATGATAGGGTTGGAGAACTGCCTCGATTTGCGAGAACTGGTGAGGAAAATCGTGCGAGAGGAGCTCGAGGCATTCCGCCAGCAGCAGTCTTCAGCACCGACGGTGTCTATCGCCGAAATGATACGCGAAGAAGTCCGGGAAGCGGTGGGTATCCCTGAGCCAACAGAGGAGCTACAGCGGGAGGAACCAAAATTCTCATACGCAGCTGCTCTTCAGCAATACCACCTCCACTCGCCGCCGACCGTCGCCACCCCTGCGCCGACACCACCGCTCAACCCGGACCTCGCAGAAGCCTGCCGTATCCACCGGAAACACAACCTCGGAAAAGTGATCTGTGGCGCACTCCTGACTGCAGACTACTCTGTTTCCACTGTGGAGAAGGACATGTCTACCGCGCATGCCCCTATCGCCTTATCGGCTTGCGAGGGTTTGCACCAAATGCTCCGCGTCCAAGGAATGGTGAGCGCCCGCAAGAGATTGAATACTACCTCGCCGACCGCCGAAACGTTTTCGCACCGCGACGCCCAGAGTCCCGTTAGCCATCGCCCATGCAACGCCGATCCTCGAGTCCACGCTTCGCCCCCAGTTCTTCTGACGGTCCATCGCGCAGCTTTGAAATCCGGGGAAACTGAACTCAGCGGCCCCGGGAGGTGAGGCCGCTGGCGGCGACTTTTACGAA
This sequence comes from Haemaphysalis longicornis, assembly GCA_013339765.2. NCBI lineage: Eukaryota > Metazoa > Arthropoda > Arachnida > Ixodida > Ixodidae > Haemaphysalis > Haemaphysalis longicornis. Next base: position 38,803,679 of record CM023452.1, on the reverse strand, counting down.
GAACCTCCACTGCGACGACGACGAGTAGGGCGAGAGGCAAGCGACCAGGCGGTGACGGGGAGCTGTACCACCCAACATGTAGCGTGCGATGTCTTGGTGGAAAGCGACGGGCGCGAGATGACGGCGCTGGCGGACACTGGGGCGGATCATTCCGTCATAAGTAAGTCTTTCGCCACCACAGTGAAGAAAGTGCTGACGGCTTGGACTGGCCTCCAGATTCGCACAGCCGGAGGTCATCTGATTAGTCCTGTGGGTATGTGCACTGCTCGAATTAAAATCAAAGGGTTCAAGTACATCGGCAGCTTCGTCGTCCTACCCGAATGCTCAAAAGACTCAATCCTTGGGATGGACTTTTTACAAGCAAATGGTGCAGTTATTGACTTGCAGAAATCGACGATCAGATTTTCTACGAAGCGACCCATCGAAAAAAACATTGAACACCGACGCGACACGGCTCTGCGCCTCATTGACGACGACGGTGTCACACTTCCCGCTCGCACAAGTGTATTCCTCAACGTCATGAACGATACATTTCAGGACTACGAAGGGATAGCCGAAGGCAACATGCGGTTACTTCTGGACAAAGGTATCCGCATCGCGAGAGGATTTGTAAAGCTCGAAAATGGGTGCACGCCCGTCTTGCTTACAAATTTCTCCAACGAGCGCCGACATCTCGCGAAAGATACCGCCATTGCATTCATAGAAGAGCTCGCCGACGTAACGCATCTGACCACACTAGGCACGACAGCGGCAGATTCTGATACGCAGGGCGTCATTCCGCCTGTCGAAGTTAACAAGAACCTTTCCGCTACACAGAAGGAGGCTTTAGTGAGTCTCGTGCAGGAATTTTCTGACTGCTTCGCCACGACGTCCAAAGTCCGCCAGACTCATGTGACGAACCACCGCATCCTAACAGACGAATCCGCCCGACCTGTTCGCCAGCACCCTTACAGAGTGTCTCCGAAGGAGCGTGAAGCAATAAAACAGCAAGTCAAAGAAATGCTAAGCGATGATGTCATCCAGCCTTCGAAGAGCGCATGGGCCTCTCCCGACGTACTTGTGCGAAAAAAACACAACACGCTTCGCTTCTGCTGTGACTACCGCCGATTAAACAGTATGACCAAACGCGATGTTTATCCGCTCCCAAGGATTGACGACACGTTGGACCGGTTGCGCGATGCCAAATTCTTCTCGTCCCTAGATCTGAAATCGGGATATTGGCAGATCGACGTCGACGAGCGCGAACACGAAAAGACGGCATTCGTGACACCAGACGGTCTCTACGAATTCAAGGTTCTACCCTTCGGCCTATGCTCTGCGCCGGCTACATTCCAGCGCATGAGAGATACTGTCCTCGCTGGGCTGAAATGGCAGACCTGTCTTGTGTAGCTGGACGACGTGGTCGTTTTCTCCAGTTCATTTGACGAGCACTTGTCAGGGCTCAAAAGTGACCTGGAGGCTATTCGCTCTGCAGATTTTACCATCAAACCAGAAAAGTGTCATCTGGGGTTTGAAGAGCTCAAATTTTTTGGTCATATTGTAAGTGCTGCTGGGGTTAGTCCAGATCCCGACAAAACGACTGCCGTCACGTCATTTCCACGCCCAAACTACAAGAAGGCTGTGCGACGCTTTCTGGGCCTCTGTGCCTATTACAGACGATTTGTAGAGGGATTTTCGAATATCGCCGAGCCACTGACCCGACCTATGAAAGAAGATGTGCCGTTCTCCTGGGGCAACGACCAACAACAGGCCTTCGAAACCATGCGTAGACGCCTAGAAAGTGCTCCAGTTCTAGCCCACTTCGATGACGCCGCCGACACCGAAATCCGCCGGATGCCAGCAATGTGGGAATAGGCGCTATTCTTGTACAGTGGGAGGCTGCGGTGGAAAAGGTTGTAGCCTATGCTAGTCGCACCCTTTCCAAATCGGAAAGGAATTATTCAGCGACAGAAAAAGAATGCCTTGCCGTCATCTGGGCCATCAGCAAATTCCGTTCATAACTGTATGGCAGGCCATTCAGAGCGGTCAGCGACCACCATGCCGTCTGCTGGCTCGCGAACCTCAATGACCCTTCTGGACGGCTTGCTCGATGGAGTTTAAGGCCACAAGAGTACGACGTTACGGTCGTGTAAAAGTCGGGCAGCAAGCACAGCGCAGCTGATTGTTGGTCCCGGGCAACGATTTCCACCGATTCCCCTGAAGCCGAGGAAGAGGACTTCCCCTTAGTCGGGATGATCCAAGCTGCAGATATGGCTGCCCGCCAACTGGCCGACGTGGAGCTCAGACCACTCATTGAATACCTGCGGGATACAAACGCTGGGCCTCCCCGTGCTTTTCTTAGAGAAATCAACTCGTTCTTCCTGCGCGACAACGTACTTTACAAGCGAAATTACGATCAGAGTAAAGAGAAATTTCTTCTTGTCTTACCGGCAGAATTACGCACGGAAATTTTACAAGCATGCCATGACGAGCCTTCAGCTGGGCATCTAGGGGTCACTCGCACATTCGCAAGAATTCATAAGAAGTATTACTGGCCAAACCTCTGAGCCTCGGTGCAACAGTACGTGAAGACCTGTCGGGACTGCCAGCGCCGGAAGACGCCACCCACAAAACCTGCAGGGCTACTTCACCCACTAGACCCTCCTGACGCACCCTTTAAGCAAATCGGCATGGATCTACTGGGCCCCTTCCCCAAGTCAGCCTCAGGGAACAAGTGGATCATTGTGGCAACGGATTACTTAACGCGATATGCAGAGACGCACGCTCTTCCTCGGGGAACCGCTGCCGAGGTAGCGAATTTCTTTCTTCACAAACTTGTCCTCAGACATGGAGCGCCCGCTGTAGTACTGACTGACCGGGGGGCGGCTTTCACATCTGACTTAATGCGTGAAGTACTGCGCTTGACGCACAGTACTCACCGCAAGACTACTCCTTATCACATCCAAACAAACGGCCTCACGGAAAGACTTAATAGAACCTTGGCTGACATGTTGTCAATGTACATCGACCTCAACCACAAGACATGGGATGAAATTCTCCCTTATGCCACTTTCGCTTATAATACAGCCATACAGGAAACGACCCGGTTCACACCATTTGAGCTTGTTTTTGGCCGCCCAGTGACGACAACCCTCCACGCAATGCTCCCTGTGGATAACGACGTGGTAGCCGGCACTGATGTTGACGAATTCACGCAAAGCGCTGAAGAAGCTCGTCAGCTTGCAAGATTTCGCATCCGCAGGCGACAAGAAATCGACGCCCGGCAATATAACCTGAGACCACGGAATGTGGACTATCGTCCCGGCGACCTTGTTTGGGTATGGACGCCTATCCGCCGCCGTGGACTGTCGGAGAAGCTGCTTCGCCGCTACTTCGGTCCCTACAAGAATATCCGACGTATCTCCGATCTGAACTACGAGGTGTTACCTGAGAGCAACTCGAACGTTTCTTCTCGACGTCGACCGAGCTCTGAAGTTTTGCACGTGGTGCGCCTAAAGCTATATTATGAGCGGCCATTGGACACTCCCGTTTGACCTACTGTGCTTCTACTTTTTCCCCCGGTTTCCGCTGCCCTTTTGCTACCTTGTGTTTCGTCTGATTGTTATTTTGTGTTGCCTATTCCTTTCTTTTCGTTGCCCCTTCGCGTACGCGTTCTAGTGGCATCGGGTCGATGCCACCCCGGAGGGGGGAGCAATGCAGCATCTCCCGTGGTACAGTGTGAACTTCCCGCCAGGAACATAGTGGTGTACCTTCCCGTTTGTCTGTTAGGCGCTGCTCGAAAGCAAGGAAGAGGACGAGGAGTGCGCGCCGAACGAAGAGAAAGAGGAAGAAGACCGTGGAACGGTTGAGGCTAGCCAGAGCTCGTTGCTTGTGGGCACAAGTTCGCCTTGTCTAATAAACCCAGTTTGCCTTTTCTATTGTAACCATCGTCACAATATATCCCAAATAACCCTTTCGATCTTATTGTTTCTTTTTAGGAGATCAACCAAAATTCCCGTAACACACGGATAGCAAAGCCAAAAGAGCTGGTTTTGGGACAACGCATCATCAAGGATGCCTCTTGAGATAGATATCACCATTATTCTTTTTTAATTGGTGACCGCTAGCGAGACAAAACTGTTGCCGTGAAGGTCAGGGTGTCGTCAGGTTGCCCCAAAGACGGAAGCCATAGTTTGATGATATCACTAAAAATTTGAAAAAAATGGCCTTTCCGCTTTACTTTTTCATATTGAGCTCAGTGTTTCCTAAAATTGAGGGAAAAGAAGCAACAAAATTTTCTTGATACTTCAAATTAAAACTTTAATTGATGGATATCCTGACGGATGGATATACTGACGGATATTGATGGATATACGGACGGGTGCTATTTTTTGCCATCGACGTTCTGCTTGCGGTAAATTATACCTATAGTAAGTGGCAGAACTTGTGGTTACAGAGTCGTCAAATGAATGGTATTTTATAGGTTTAGTTAGCTTAATTAGGAACCAGACAATAGGCCAGTGCCACGCAGTTTTTAAATATATTTATCTGTCCTGGCTGTGGAAATATTCGAAGCTCTACGCACACGTTTTGGGTAATGAAAAGCGAAAGGAAAAAGATGGAGGCACTATATGTCCGTACAGGACAACTCTTACTCATTGGAAATATATATAAATTTTTACGTAGCTCCTAATCTCAACATTACCTAAACAACCTTTTTGTGCTAATGTGGCTTAAGTGATGGTTAGGGTTATACGTTTCATATAGCCAAATATATTAACGACGTTAGTTTATATTCCTTGGGGTGTGGAAGAGCTGGATAGATTCTGTGACCGTTTAATTACTATTCTTTAGTGCGTTTCCTTAAAACTTGTAATTACTGAGTGTGTCTCATACCCAAATAAAACGAATTTGTTCAAGCAGCTGAGTAGAAATATCAAACGCAATGGTCTTGTGCAGTTGACGAGGATGTGTATGGTCGATATACATTCGCAGTGATGTGCAACTACAATTATCTGGGATTCCAGATCGGACACGCGTCCGATCTGTCGTCATTGCGACCAGTCAATTTGCTCGATCTGTCCATCTGCCCCATCTGTTCAATCCTCGATGTCGTCATTGCATTGAGCTGCAGTTATCAGGACGCATATTTCAAAAATTCACAATGGAGCTTAAAATAAGGCGTGCCGTTATAAGGTATGAGCCTGTTTGAAATAGCTAAGAAAGGTGCTCATTGCAGAGAATTAGGATGACAAATAGCATCCAGCGGGCCAAGAGAGAAAAAAGATAGCGGTGCAGCTGAAAGCTTGTCCTTTCCATTTATTTGTTTACTCACCGGCAGACCACTTCCTAGGGACGGCCACCTGCCAAAGTGACACAACAGCCATCCGCATACACCCTACGCCGAAACCGAGCAACAACAAAATGCCTCGATTACTTGTATAAGTCTCGTCTCACCGGCAAGGCATTCTTCAAAGGCATTAGATTGTTACTTCTGTTTTTGGCATACAGCTCTCATTTTATAATCCCCAAACATTCAAGGAGCAATCCCAGCATTATGCAGAGCCGCCTTTTCAGTCCCCTTAAATAATTGTATGTTTGGTCATTGGAGTCAGGAACAAATTCTTATTGCATGACCTGTGGAAGAGTTTCAGCACTGTAAGATGAACTTTCAAGACGCAGATGTATACAACCGATTTAGTGATCATAACTATGAGTTTTCTGGTGATAAGTACTGCACTTTAAGGACTGGCTTCTCATGGCAAAAAAGCGTGGCTAATCACCTGCTCATGCAGTGGCGCTGCATGCACAGAATGCTCATTTTGCCAAGCTGGGGAAAAAGCGATGCTTTCCCAAAAATATTTTAAACACTCCTGAATAAGCAGGCATCAATGCTGGACTGAGTTCAAGAATGAGCAGTATTTAGGAGCTTGAATAGCATTCGACACAGCTGCGGTAGTAGCACTGGAACTGCGCAAATCACAATCACCCTTGGTACGGCCGCAGTGTACCCTCTCACGCTGTTAGGCAGGGAGTGCTGGATCAATTGAGCATCTGTGGTTCAAGAAAAACGTTTAGGAAATGTTTGTGGTTCCCATTTGAAGAAGATGAACCCTGCTCCCTTCTCCTCCTTGTTTTCACACAAAAACACAAGGTGTGGCTCCAAAACCAATACTCCGAATGCTTCTGCAGAACACAAAGTTCAGCAAAACTAATCATATTACCAGAACACACGCCTGGTCTGCTATAGTTAACCAATTTTTATTGCCCTTACGCAATGTTAAGAACGCAGCTCCTAGGAATCCGCTCTCGAGGTTTTGCATCACCGTCAGCCTGGGAGTAACCGAGTGAACAAAAAGGACAGAGAAAAATGGGGGACATGTGGCGAGCATGGAAGCGGAGGTGGAAAGCTGACGCAAAGTTTCACAGTGAGGCCAGTATTGCGAGGCAGCTTGGACGCATTCTCGGCGGTGGCGCACTCCTGTGGTTTGGCATCACTATCAAGTTCATTTTAACCGAGCGAGCTGAGACACCGAAGATATCAGAGGAAGGGCGAGCAGGAAAGGAGAGGAGGAAAGTATGGCGAAAGTGTGATGGAGAGGTGCTACACCGAGCTCGCACGAGGCATGCTGGGCGGTGGCGACGCGTCGGGAGACAATGCGTCAATACCGCGTGTTGGTTTGCTTTTGCTGAGGCGATTACTTCCAGAAAACGCAGCAGCTGTATGGCGTTACCGAGAAGGCTGTGGCGTTCGCGGCACTCAAATTTGGCATTACGGAGTACAGTATACGTGAGCGAATTATTTTCTTTTTATGTCGTGTTGGTGACACATTACAATCATAATAGCTTTGGTGTTCTCGAAAGCGGGAAAAAATGGTTCTATTCCCCCAGTGTTTTTACGATGTAGCTTGTATCAGGTGTGAAGGCGTTTGAAATTGTAATTCGAGGGGCACTAGTAGAATACGATTATTTTGTATTACCAAACCAATACCAGCATCTAATAATTCCATACCAATGTGTTTAAAGCGGGGAAAAAGCTTGTGTTTGAAATAAATGGTGTTTGATTCAGGGATCTATTGAAAGAGCCACTGGAGACCCGGCGGAAAAAGACCGACAATTCGGCTCCGCCAACCGCACACAATTGTGCATAAAAAAGCAGACAACCCATTCTTACAACTAAGCTGTTAGCCTGTCGTTGGTCGAAACATTTCGTGTCGTAAACAAAAAACCCAGCCAAGAACCACCAGTTTTTACCCAGGACGCCGAGCGCATGCGTCAGGCTGATAAGGGTTGCAGCATAGAGCTAACAATTCGTTTCTATGAAACAAACACAAGACAAGCATCAAAACGCATGATAGATGATGAAGCACCGTGAACAATGGGAACACGCAACCACGCTTTCCCGGTAAATATTAGGTTGCAGATGCGTTCGAAAGGTCGGTTTGCCGTCACTCGAAGCCCGCGTAAGCAATGCAAACAGTGTAATCTCATTCGGTGCAATTCTAAGACTGCCATTACTATGCCACGGAAATCAAAAATATCGGGGCAACGGCGGGAAAATAATACATGCCTCCCGTGAGCATGCGTGCAGTGTTGATACAGATTTGCTGGACGTTCACATTCACAGGCGGGTTGGCGGTCACCATTTTATGCAATCTGCTATTTGCATTATCTACTAGATGACTAGATAAAGCTCATCGATTGCACTACACACCACTCACATACAGCGGAAGTGGTACCTCATCTAATGCGAGTTTCAGCGACGCACCGCTGATGAACCAACCATCGATTCCGCCCTAGGCATCCGGTAACACAGCTCCAAATTAAGGCAGCGAAGCAATGACAACCCTCCGTAGCGGATCACGCAAAGCTCCGTAACACGGGCCGCACTCGCGATGAGATGAATGATTTACTAATGCACGGAGATGTAGAGCTTTTGCTATAAAACTATTTAAACGCCAAATAAAACAAATTTTGGTTTCTAGACCTACAAAATATAAAAATGCAGGATGTAAGGCTGGCAGGCATAAATTCTGAGTAGCAGTAAGTATGGCAACAAGCAAAATGTGCCCTAATAAATAAAGATTTCAGATTTTACAGCATTTTTCGCTAGATTTAATATCTAGCCATTTAGAGCAAGATCAAAAGCAGACTTTTGGTGTGATCGGAGATGTAATCATCTTTCATGTATGCAGAAAGATTGTGAACTTTTGAAGTCATCGACAGAAGTGCAGAGGACAGTTCAGCATATGCAGTACAAACCAGGATTTGGTGCGGCGTGGCCAACGTGTTCTTCACACAAGAAGACAGCGTTTCCCGGTGCGCATGTGGAAATTCCAAACTGCTATTTCTCAACAGAAAACATGGATCAAGAGTTTTCAAATAGTTGTGTGTTGAAGAAATACCCTAGCTTGGCCAATACGGAATAAAAGGCGGAGTGCGTAGCTTAAAAAGTTGGGGAGATTATATTTAGCTGGAGGGTGACATTCCGCAGCCAGAACCACGCGTCCCTGCTTTAAAGTAGAGAAATTTGATACCAAATTGAGATACATGAGGAAATCTCGAAGCGAAAATCTGCAATAAAAATTTATTCATGCGGCTGCGACAACGGGCTGGATGGGGTGAACCCCGCTAGGGCTGAAATGTTATCAGCAATACGCTGCATCTACCACGAGACAGTTTTCAACAATTCCTACAGATTTTGCTTTCTTTCTTAACTTCTCCGATAAACAAGTGAATTACAGGTAATACGAACTGTACTGCCATAATTCTATTGCACCATAAACGGTTCGAGAGACTGCACTTTAGTCTTTCGGTGGACGCCCACCTGGAACCCTGCCGGAGTGGATCGATCCACCATCACATATTGGACCATTGGACGCACTCCGGCTGTGGCGGCTTTTCTTTATATTTTAAGGAGGAGAGGACCCGGCCGTTTCCTTGCAGAGCCGATCTCGGGACCACCCCACCTCGTAGACGTGAACAGCGGCCCCCTTCCGCTCCACCATAAATCTCTCCCCGTTTCTTTCTCAAGGTTTCTAACCTGTTAAATGCAGAAATACAGACGTATAAACAACGTTTGCGCATATAACGAGTTATTTCTCAGCGAAATTGTACATACCATGAAGGCCTTTAAATCAAGAAATTTACGTGTTTCAAAGAAGCAGTGTTATGAAAAATTCTGGTGTAATATGGACGGCCCCCCTTAACACCGACTTCCGGGAAAGCCATTTTCTGCATGGGCCTTTGAAGCACGAGAAGTTCCATAAAGCGATACGTTCTTCTTTGTGCGATTATTCTTGCGCTTGCCGGAGCACAGTGGTCTAATGCCAATGCAGATGACCCCCTGGTCAGAAACGTCGCTTTGATCGGCAGAGCAGGCGACAGAAATCGATAAATTGGCCGTTCTTTTTTTTGAATTTTGCTTCTTTTTGTATCGTCGCAATAGACAGCTGGCGCCCATAGTCCGAACGTCGGGGTGTCCGCGTCGTCCGAAAATGTTTAGGTTTGATGGAAGGGTAGACTTGTTATTAACGGTGCTTTGCACTGATTCCCTAGCAGGAACCTAGATGTAATGTGAAAGTGTCAGGACCAAAACAGCTTGGTTTACGTCATTACAACAGAGTAAATTAGGCCTGAAAAAACCTGGACAACTCACTACCTTACTTCTTATGATCAGCAACTTAGCTTTATCCTTGAACGTTTTTGCTGGTGTGAGTACGCCGATCAATAGATATGCTAGGGAAAAAAGGCGTTGTGCGATCACTAGTAAGTCACGACAAGTACAGCTGTTTTGAACTATAAAACTTGGGGTTTTCAAAATTTAAAAACTTTGCAAGCGGTCATTCAGAACGGCTAAAGTGACTACTATTGCATTTTGCACGCGTTTTTTGTTCGTGATATATTGTGTGCCTGAAGCAAACAAACAGAACTGTTATAAAACAGCAATTTGTTTGATATGTACTGGTGCTATTTCTGCGCGCCAAACACCAAGTTTGAATTAATGGTGGGCTACCAGTAACGTCTAATTTTGTTGGAATATAGTCCCTGATTTTCCATTTTTTGCTACGAGCATGGCTATTTGGTAAAAGTCTACTTGTATTCCGCAACGGGGAATACGTCTTGCATGAAAACGTATCTTATAACAACACTGGAGGGAAAATATACAAGAAACCTTACTGTATCGCCTCCATACGAATCATTTTAGGTACCCTTTACGCCTTCAGAGGTCCATATTATAACTGCGCGGTAACGGGAAGACACAGGAAGAGGCGGATCTAATGCAGGACGCGGCGCAGTTACATTATATGCTCCTCCTTCTGTGTCCTCGTGTTAGCGCGCAGTTATTTTACCAATTCCCTGTCCTCCTGCGTATAAAGGACTTTTCAAAATTACATGAGTACATACAACGCGGTAACCGCAATTACTTTAAACGTTGTAGGGACACAGCCCCTACGTGTGTCCGTCTATGGTGATTACAGTGTAGTGAGCCTTTACCCGTTTAGAGGTCCATAATATAACTGCGCGGTAACAGGAGGGCACAGGAAGAGGCACATATAATGCAGGACGCGGCGCAGTTAATTTTTATGCTCCTATTTCTGTGTCCTCGTGTTAGCGTGCAGTTATATTCCCAATTCCCTGTACTCCTACGTTTAGAGGACTTTTAAAAAAAAATTACGCCCACCTCCCCTCGCGGGAACCCTGGTGTGATGCGACGCTGAAGGAGGTTCCATTGTGCCTTTCCGTTGGGTCGATTACTCGAATTGCGTGAGCAATCGTCGGGTAATGCGAGATGAGTCGGGTAATGCGAGTCGGGTAATGCGTCGGGTAATGCGAGGGTAATGTGAGAGAGAGCCAGCGTAGCGCGGACGACAGTCGACTGTGAGACCGGCCGGAGCGCGGCACTCCGCTTATATGCGCAGCGCGCCCGAAGGAGAGGAGACCGCGTAGAGAGAGGACGCTGCACATGCGCGCAGCAACGCCCACCGGCGAAGTGAGAGCGCGCTGCGCCACGCACCCGCAGATGTTGGGCGAGAGTGTTCGCTAAGGAGAGAGGAAAGGGGGGAGCCGAGGAGAGACGCAGCTGTGCGGACGCGTACGCCGACGACGACGGACGCAGGACAGGGTCGCCGGCAAGAGATGCTCCTCTAAGCGTCGCATCTAAAAAATTGCATCCGTACAACAACGCGGTAACCGCAATTACTTTTGAACGTTGTAGGGACACAGCCCTTACGTGTGCTTGTTTATGGTGATTACAGCGCAGTGAGCGCGCGTCGAACACCGATAGGGACGTCTTCCCTGATGCGTCGTGTCACCGTGCGTGCGTGTGCTATGAAGAGTGAGCCGCAACGAACACGTCTAGTGTGCATAACACACGGATCATGCGCACAACCAGCCATGTGGTATAAAGAGGCACTCACGAGAGCAGCAGGGTGAGTTGGATGATACAGCCCGGCCGCAGCGGATCGCCACGATCGGAGCGGAACGAGGCCGGGAACTGCAATCAGGACCCTTGGCCATCCTGTACTAAGCCGCGCATCTGGTGGGCGTGGACGATGTGGCTTGGGACATTGGACTAAGTAACTATTTGAGTGTTGGGGAATGGCAGTGTGCTTTTGGCACAGTGGAGGCAGCTCGCTTTCTTATGTCGCGATGCTCCCGTGACTGTTCTGTTGCATGAGGCTGTTTTTCGCACGTGCCTTACTGCTGCTCGGAATAAACCGGCGATCTCTGTTTCGTGTGCGTCGGCGTAGCTTCAACAGCGGGGTCAGGTGAACCTTTCACACAGGAAAGGAGGATCCTTCACGTTCAATGCGTTGGAGAAGGTCTTTACCACGACTAAACAATGTAAAAGCAGCATAAAATTTACGCAATACTGTTTTAACATCATCATGATCACTGTAATGGTCATCATCGTTTGGTAATCATCATCAACAACCTGTGCGATGTTTTGTTTCATAGAATATTTTAATTCGCGTGCTCACCAGCGTATGCGCCTGAAAACTGATACAAAGAGGATCTGACCACAAGATATATGGGTTCGAATTCAGGAGAGGCAGCCATTTTTCGACGTCAGAACAAAACAAAAACATCCACTTCGCGAAATATGCGTAAACTACCAGTAGAGATTCCGATCGCCAACACAGAAACTTCCTAACCTTCAGTATCATTGTGTATGAAATTTTTCCTTCTGCTCTCTTTCTACCTTCAACTGTGGATATAAAAGCAATAAGGTAAAACAAGGAATTAAGGTAGCACCTTCCAGCACAACTTTTGAAGTGGAATAAAATTAAATATTTACGGGGTTTAACGGGTCGAACCTACACAGGTTATTAGGCACGCAGTAGTAGAAGGATACGGAACAATTCTGACTACCTGAGGACCTTTAACGCACCCCGATGTCTCAAAAACACGAATGTTCTTTCTTTTCTCCTGCATCACGAAAACCACCTGCGCCGCCGGGAACCAAACCGGAATCTTTCGGATCAGCTGCAAAATGCCTTATGCTCTGAGTATCTGCGGCGGATAACCACTATTTCTTTTCCATTCATCGATATAACAGTCTTATTCGGCCATTTGACAGGACAGGGTGCGGCAGAAGGTTAGATATTAAGATGAGATCAAGATGTTTACGGGGATAAATTGGTCGCTGTTAGCACAGGACCTGCATAATTGTAGATATATGGGAAAGGCTTTGCCCTGCCGTGGACGTAAATAGGCTGATGATGAATCATGGTGATGAATGATGAATGAATTCGAGGTTAACCATTGCTCATTAAAAGAACTCTCTAAAACCTGCCCAAATGGAAGGAAGCTCTCAATACAAAAAGACATTTCTGGCGCTATATTCCGGTTCATATAAAAGAAAAGCTTTTGCAAGGGCTGCTACACCGGTTAGTCACGACAAAAGTCATGCACACCTACAAAAATGAAGAAAGCGGCCTTTATAGCAGTTTTTGTTTTACAAAAAAATACGTTGACTTCCCACCAGAAGATTCCGCTGCTCCGCACCCACATTGTAGTCCCCGAAAATCCCATCCAAACTGTCCTGCATGTGTATAAGTGTAAAACGGTGTTATGTGGCACCGAATTAAGGCTAGGGACCTAGGTATCAGTGGGAGTAAAGATTAGGCCCTCGCTTCATTGCGAGGTAATGCCCGAGCGTATCTTAACAAAAAATTCACGGTTTGGTAGTGCAAACACTAACCGATATTGAAATTTTTATTGCGGCCCCTGCAACACTACTGGTAAGGTGATTGATATCTGACATGAGCTACGTTCTATTAAATTCCAACCAGCGGAACAATAAGCTAAGGGTGGCAGTGTCTAAGATCATGTCAAGCCTTAAGTTTTAAGGAAGTTACGACTACACCGAACACCAAAAATTCTGGTAATTTTTGGCGCATTCCAATTCGTACGATACAAAATCCTGAGTGAGTGCAGCCCGTAAATATTTAAAGGTTGTTTAACACCGCTGCGAATTTGAATGGGTATGATTACAGAAATGCGTTGACATCAAGTCCATTTCTGTCTGCATATCTGAAGGGTTCCATTGCTCCGATGCATGCAATTAAAATAAAAAGGGGTGGGTTTTCTGAAATCCACCGCTTTGCAAAAACGATTTTCTCGGCATTTTGCATTTCTTCATTTCAATAGTGCTTGTTCGGCTTATGATCTGTTGCAGTCGGCCCGCCCTACGCGCCGCTTTGTTTCCTTGCTACGGACGAAAATTCTAACTACAAGAGAAGAAGAGTTCGTGGTGAAGGAAAACTGCTAATTTCAATTTTGAATGTAGGTTTGGGCACTGGGATATTTAGGCACTGAGTAATGCTGAACATTACTTGAAGTCATACAAGCATCTAGACATTATTGAGCAATATTGTCTTGTTCTTTTAGAGTGATTATAGAGTGAATAACAGATGATTATTCTAATCAAGGACACAAAATTCCCGTATGCTACAGTGGTGAAATCGTTTGTACACAAAAGCATAATGCAATTCTTGGAAGTATGGAAGAATGGAAATTGAGTTCCGTTTTCGATACAGGCCACGATAAAGTTAGCCCTAAAAATGATTCCTACGCCTCAAGACCGTTGTGTTATGGCAACAAATAATTTCCTTTTAAGAATGACTTTAGCGGCTTAGGCATCACTTTTCATAACCTGACTAACTCCTTATAGTCTGGAAAAACTCCATCATTTCCCGCCTGAAAAAAAGCTGTGTGGTATGCGGAGAAAACTTTTTCGTGTAAAATTCTTACTTTTACCGGCTTTACTTGTGTCATGGCCACTCCAACGTTGTAATCAGGAAAGAATCCTCCACCCCCATCCTGGAATCAAAACATGACAATGTCAATGGGAATATTAGTTTCAATGAAATAAATTTATTAAGTTACTGGTATCACTTTCTGAACGGGCACGGCACCGTAGTAATCAGCAAAGAATCCACCTCCACCCGCCTGAAGTTAGGGTATTCCAGTAAGAAAAATGTTTTTTGGTATATACATGTTCACTTACTAGCTTCGCTTTTTTTATGACCGCATTACCGTTACCAGAATGAAATACACCAACACCAGTCTGGAAGAAAAATAGTAGAGTGGAAATAGATTTTGGGGGTAATATTTCTAATGAACTGGATTCACGCTTGCCCCGGCCACCGCACCATTATAATAAAAACTTCCAATACAACCAGACGTAAAATCAAGCGGTGTGGTATGCAAAAAAAAGATACTTTGCAAAAAAAGCCATTGACTTATTGGCTACACTTTCTCAACGGCAACCGCAGCGTTCTGTTTGAAGACGCCCTGCCACCGGCTTGCCACAAAAGGATTGCCGAATCCAGCCGGAAATGTTTATGGCGCATAAACAATTAACATAGCTTCTTGTATTCCTTTGTGACCATAGCATCGACGTTTTTAAGAGAAGATTCCAGCTACCTATCTTGAAGCAAAGTGTTTATTTGCACCACACTTTTTTTTTTAAAATAAACCAGTCGCTTACCGGATCACTTTCTAAAACTCCCCAGAATTAATCGCCGTATTGTGTGACGTTACCAACGCTCCACCAAAACATTGCTTAATGGTGCTGGAGCGAACGCAAACTGGTGTCTGCGTGCCCTGGGGGAATTCGGCATCGTGAACAAAAAATGAATGAACAGCGGTCATAACCGAAACATAATTTTTGCATAAAAGTCAATTAGTAGAACGCGAAAATGAGCATTCGCGATTTCTTTTTGCATTCAAATAATTGTCCTTTTTAGCAAAAGGTATTGTGGGCTATGGCCAGTTTTTGCAAATTTTTAAGACTTGATGCTTGGCTAGTTGGGTACGCATTATTCAAACAAAAAACACAGCGTAGCGACGAGGACTGAAGAAGTCCCAAACTAGAGTGCTGTCCGTCCTCGTGTCTGCGCTGTCTTTATATATTTTTTATATATAATCATACATGTAGTCATGTATTTTTAATTGAATGCAAACCTGGTATAGCTTTGCTGGGGCGGTTGTTGTTCCCAGGTTTTTCTTTTTTATTTTTGGGAAGAGGAAACATCGACAAAAGTTGGAAAAATAATACATTAGTTGTGGTGGTGTTGTTAGTTGTGGTGCCTACCCGGGGTACTACCCGAACCCCCACCGTAATCTCATTTTAAAAAGAGGTCGAGAATTGAAATTAGGGAACGAAAGACAGAAGCGAGGTCACCGTGAGAAGTAATGCTTACAAATTTGATAATCCAGGTAAAAATAAACCATACTGATGCACCAATAGTTACTTTGAGGTTGCGCGAAAGAAGGGAATGCAATGTGCTTTTACTAATACGGTAAAAAACCTGCTTCGGAAATACTTGCGTGAAGGGCACGACAAACATCTCCGTGGGAAACATCGAGGCTTACTGCCCCAAATGACAACTTTTAAACCTACACGGCAACCCCCGGCGCCGGAAGAGGACCTCCATACATCGGATTCAGAGGGAGCCGAACCTCCGTCAAGGGCACTGGTAATAGTCATTTGTCTCCCTCTTTTGACAAAATCTCCTTAGTAGTGATGGGGCTATGCACGTGCGCTGTACCTAGAAATTCGAATGACAACTTCCGCAGTGAAACCTGGTCGGTGTGCCATCGCACATTCGAGACTGAGCGAAGCCACACTTCGAAGAGTAGCGGCGGCGCTCAATGTTGGCGCAGGCAGACGTGCTGTTTCGGGGAAAGCTGTCCAGAAAACTGTGTTTTCGAAACCCAACTGCGATTAACTTGGCTTTTGTGGACATATCATCAACCGCAGTCCTATTCAGCACCGCGCATCTCAGGTAATCAACACTTTCATTAAGGTCAACACCTCCGTCTAACTGGGAACAAGACCAGGTTTATTTCTGTGACATGTGCGTCATCAAGCATCGACACCGTTCCACTAAAGCGAGTAATGGTTTGAGAAAGTGGAGTGGAGAAGCCAGAATGAGAATCCTTCATAACTACCCTCTGCGAGTGCTCTTCACTGAGTAATCAAAGCGCATGCGTGATTGTCGTAACAACGATGAGTTTTGGAGGAGGCAGAAGAAATTTTCAGTTAGGCACAGGCGAAACTATTCCTAAGTCAGCTTTTCAGAGCGGCACAGAAACATACGCGGCCACACAAAATGTGATGGGAACTCTCTTCCTAGCTTGCTTAGAGCCATTGCATGCTTATTACCATTATATTCCTCTCCAGCAGCTATGTAAAATGACAAAAAAAAAGTTTTTAAAATATATTTTCCACAGTTGCATTCTACGATTTCCGAGCAGGAACATAAAGAATGTAGATATTTACCAGAATCTAGCAAAGACCGGACAAAAAGACATATTGGTGCATATACCAGGCCTACGGGCAAAAGTGGTCTATGGGACATTCAACAGTGTAGGCATGCCTACCGACTTCTTTATCGACACAGCAGCCCCACCGTGGTTGTCAGAAAGAACTCCAGCACCTCCAGCCTGAAATGAAAACGTTACCTCACGCATCCAATATGTTTTTCGGATTTGTTTCAGTTATCGGGTTCACTTTCTTTCGGGTTCACATCGGTGTCACTTTCGGGTTCACATCGTTTTAATAAAAGAGAAATGTGCCACCCCCGGCCGAAAACAGTGCAACAGAAAACTTCTTTAGTGAGCAATGTTTTCACCTACCGGGTTGCATTAGTTTGAGCCAACTGTTACGTGATGATCTGGAAAGAATCTATCACACCTGCTTCAGACTAAAGTGTTGTATCAATCACAGAAGCTTTTTTTGGATTTTCTTTCCCACCTGTGTTCACTTTCTTTACGGCAGCAGCGCCCTAGGTATTAGGAAAAAATCCTCCACAGGCTGCCTGCAATATTATCGCCAAAATTTGAAAAAAAGCTTGTTTTTGCAGAAACTTTATATATACCCGGATTACCTTTCTCTGTGCCGCGGCACTTTGGCAATTGTGAATACCACCAATACTCCAAGGATGAAACAAAAGGGTTGAAATGTGCAACAGAAACCTTTTTCTGGATAAATGTTTTTTTTTTTTTTACGTACCGAGTTCACCTTCTTAATTTCCGCCGCATCATGGTAATAGGGAACGAATCCAGCACCCGCGTCCTAAAACAAAATCTTTGCAATATGCAACCGAAAGCTTATTTTCTAGCTGAATTTATTCACTTACCGGGGTGACTTTATGAATGGCCATCGCACCATGGTAATCCGTAAAAAATCCACCACCACCGTCCTGAAATGAAAACGTGGCAAAATTCAACAGAAAGCATGTTTTTGAGGCGCGGAATTCACCCACTGAGATCATTTTTTTTGCAGCCCTGCACCGTGGTAATCACGGAGAAATCCACCAACCACGGCCTTAAACCATTTAATTATGCAAAAGCAAGCTTGTTTTGGCTGTTAATGTTTTTTACCTACCGGGCCTACTTTCTTAACACCCGCCGCACCCTTGTAATCGGAAGGAAATCCACCGCCACCTGCCTGAAACGAAAGCGTTAGAATGCGCAGCAGAAATTTCGTTTTCAGAGGGAATTTATTTACAAACCAGTGTCCCTTTCTTCACGGCCACCACACCGTAGGAATCAGGACGATATTTAACACCCCCCGCCTGAAACAAAAGCGTTGGAATATGCCGCTGAACGCTTGATTGGAAGCAAAATTTTTTTTTACCTACCGGATGTACTTTCTTTACGGCCTCCACAACGTGGTATTCGTGAATAAATCCAGTACCCCCGCCCTGGAACCATACAGTTGCAATAAACAACCGAACGGATCTTTTGCAGCATAAATCTCGTGACCTACCGGGTTCACTTTCTTAGCGCCCGCCGCACCGTGGTAACCGGGAATATCCTCGACACCTGCGGGCTGCAAGGAAATCGGTCTAAAACACAACAGACAGGTGGTTTCGTAGATGAATTTGTAGCGCCCTCGGGTTGGCGCTCTTAGCCGGCGCCTTGGTGCCGGCTATGAAAGACGAGAATAAAGAAACGAGCAGCGCGTGCTTGGTGCGCCAGCACGGCACGGGCAGTTCGGTTCCAAAAGCCTGCCACGCTGGTACTCTTTCAGTGGCGCTGCACTGCGACCCCGCGGTTCCCGACAGTGGTGACTCCGGACTAGGACTTGACCGACCCCAGCAACCTCGCGCCCTCGCGCCCTCTTTTGCCTGACGCTTCCTCAAGGCCTCCGGACGTCGCAGTCATACAGCTCCGTCTGCCCACCTTCGTGCGCAAGAACCCACACGTTTGGTTCGCCCAGGTCGAAGCCGTCTTCGATCTGCACCGCATCACCTTGGAGACTACTCGGTTTCGCCACTTGCTTTGCAACCTGCCTCCTGGGGTGGCTGATGATGTGGCAGACGTCATCGGTGCACCTTTGAACGATGCTCCGTACCAGCGGCTCAAGCAGAGTATTCTGGACCGAACCACGGCGTCCGAGAGCGCGCGCCTCTGGCACCTGCTCACCCACGAAGAGCTTGAAGATCGCCGCCCTTCCCAGCTGCTCAACACCATGCGACAGCTCGTGGGTGCGAGCAACGTGGACTCGAACGGTGCGCTTTTAAAGGAGCTCTTTCTGCAGCGGTAGCCACAGTCCACTCGCATCGTTTTGGCTGCTGCAGGGGACTTGACCCTCGACCGCGCCGCCGAGCTTGCTGATAGAGTTCACGACGCGACTTCTCCCTCAGTCTCCACCCTGGCTTCGACAGCAGAGTCATCGGCCGTTTCCCGCTTAGAGACTCGGGTCGATCAACTCGCCGCTTCCATTAAAGTGCTTCGAACGTCTTCTGATTGCCAACGCGGCTCCTCCCCACGTCCTAGCCGTTGTTCGTCTTCGCAGGGCGGTTCTTGCTCGCGCATCACTCGAAGATCGTCTATCTGCTGCTACCATCGCACTTTCCAGCACCGCGCCCGTCAATGCACCTCCAGATGCAGCTGGTCGGGAAACGCGCCACGAGATCACTGATGGCGGCAAGTGACCTCGCCTTGCAACCTGGTCGACTTTTCCTGGTCATGGATCGCATTTCTCGTTTGCGCTTCCTTGTGGACACGGGTGCTGAGGTCAGTGTATTACCGGCCACCAAGGATGAGCGTACTTCTAAGTCACCTGGACCTACGCTTCGTGCAGCGAACTCTACCTCTATCGCCACGTATGCTCTGCGGTCCCTCACCCTCGGGTTGGTTTGCGGCGCGCCTTCCGGTGGGTCTTCGTAGTAGCCGACGTCAATCAGCCCATCCTGGGCTCCGATTTCCTGACCCATTTTGACCTCGACGTCAGCATGCGTCACCATCGCCTGATTGACAGCAAGACGCGCCTTTCCATCCTGGGCATACTGTCTACTGTCGCTCCAACTGGCATCCGCACGCTGCTTCCCTCATGCCCATACGCAAGAATTCTCAAAGACTTCCCTCAGGTCACGAGACCCTGCAACTTAAAGCAGCCGCCCAAGCATAGCGTTACCCACCACATCGTCACGCGTGGTCTACCAGTCGCAGCTCGGCCGCGCAGCCTCTTCGGTGAGCATCTGGCGACTGCTAAACGTGAATTCGAGCACATGCTGGAACTCGGTATTATCCGCCCATCGTCCAGCAACCACGCGTCTTCACTGCTTATGGTTCCTAAGAAAAGTGGAGACTGCCGTCCGTGCGGTGATTACCGAGCGCTCAACGCTCAGACTGTCCACGACAGCTATCCCCTACACCACATCCAGGATTTCACAAGCCACTTGGAAGGGTGCACAATCTTTAGCAAAGTGGACCTTGTCAAAGCGTATCACCAAATCCCCGTCGAGCCTGCCGATATCCCGAAGACGGAGATCACTACACCCTTCGGCTTGTTTGAGTATGTGCGCATGCCCTTTGGGCTACGCAACGCAGCTCAAACATTTCAAAGGTTCATTGCCGAGGTGACGCGCGGCCTTCCGGCTGTAATTGCGAACATCGACGACATCCTAGTCGCGAGTCCTACTCCACAAGATCACGAGCATAACCTCCGAGAACTTTTCGAACGCCTTCAACAATTTGGCCTGGTTGTCAACGCCCAGAAATGCGTCTTCGGGACGTCCGAGCTCGAGTACCTGGGCCATCACATCTCGGCGCAGGGAATTCGTCCTTTACCCTCTCACGTTCAACCCGTGAAGGGCTCCCCCGAACCTACCAGCCTCCGCAAGCTTCGTGAGTTCCTGGGCCTGGTGAATTTCTCGCGACGCTTTATACCCCACTGCGCCGAGCTTCTGCATCCAGTGACTGAGCTTCTTCGCACAACCAAGAGCTCCTCATCCGCGATTTCCTGGTCTCCCGAAGCTCAAGCCGCTTTAAACGCTGCTAAACAAGCCGTCGCCGACTCGGTGCTTCTCATCCACCCGAGAACCGACGTGCCCACTCCCATCATGGTAGATGCATCCAGCGTTGCAATCGGCGCTGTTCTCCAGCAGAGAATCGACTCCGAGTGGCAACCGCTGGGTTTCTTCTCTCGAAAGCTCCAACCTGCCGAGACGCGCTACAGCGTTTTTGGTCGTGAGCTGCTCGCAATTTACGCCACCGTCCAGCACTTCCGGCACTTTTTGGAGGGCCAGTCCTTTCACGTTCTTACGGACCATAAGCCTCTGGCGTACGTTTTCCGTACGAACTCCTCTAAGTACGTTGCACGGGAACTCCGTCAGCTGGCCTATATTTCGGAATTCACGACGGACATTCGGCACATCAAAGGTACCGACAACGAGGCGGCCGACGCGCTTTCACGCATTACGTCCATCGGCAGTGCTGCATCTGCTGTGGACTGGGACCGCCTCTCTCAGGTGCAGATTGAAGACCCTGAGCTCCAGGCACTGCGGGACCACCCGGGTTCCCTTCGTCTACAACTTGTGCCTCATCCGTTCGTGCCTGGCTCAGTGTGGTGTGACATGTCAGCGGCGGCGCCTCGACCCTTCGTTCCGGCTGCCTTTCGTCGTGCTGTGTTTCACTCGCTCCACGACATCTGCCACCCCAGCATCCGAGCCTCGCAGCGCCTCTTCACACAGCTGGTACGTCTGGCCGAGCGTCAACGCTGATGTCCGCCAGTGGGCCCGTTCGTGCCTCGCTTGTCAGACAGCCAATGTGACCCGCCACACGAAGACCCCAACGCAGCCTTTTTTGCCACCTAGCTGTCGCTTTGACCACGTCCATCTTGATTTGGTCGGACCATTTCCTCCCTCCCGTGACTGCCGGTACATTCCCACAATGATTGACCGCTTCACCCGTTGGCCCGAAGCGGTACCAATTCCGGACATCACGGCAGTGACGGTCGCAAAAGCCTTCGTTTCGACATGGGTTTGCCGTTTCGGCTGCCCCGGCATTGTTACCACGGATCGAGGCAGGCAGTTTGAATGTACTCTGTTCACTTACCTCTGCCGCTTGCTTAGCACTAAACACTGCCGCACCACGGCATACCATCCCTGTGCCAACGGCATCGTTGAGCGGCTCCATCGCCAGCTAAAAAGTGCTCTCACTGCGCGCCTGGATAGAGAGCACTGGGTCGAGCAGCTTCCTGTAGTGCTTCTTGGCCTGCGTGCCGTCCTT
The DNA here is from genome assembly GCA_013339765.2 of Haemaphysalis longicornis. NCBI lineage: Eukaryota > Metazoa > Arthropoda > Arachnida > Ixodida > Ixodidae > Haemaphysalis > Haemaphysalis longicornis. The sequence goes on along the minus strand of CM023452.1, from coordinate 38,781,665 downwards.
CGTCGCGACCTCGGCTGTTCAACTGCTGAACTTGTCTACGGCGCACCCCTGCGGCTTCCTGGCGATTTGTTCGTCCCTACGACCTCCTCGCCCCAGCCGCTTGAGTACCTCCAATGCCTGCAGGACTGCATGCAGCACCTGCGACCGGTCCCACCTCGGTCTTCTGACCACCGCATCTTTGTGCATCCTGACCTGGCGTCTTCGACACACGTTTTCCTCAGGCGGGACGCTGTAAAGGCGCCTCTTACCCCCTCCTACGATGGGCCGTACCGTGTCCTTAACAAGACCGAGAAGTCCGCCACCATCCTCTTGAATGGCCGCGAAGAAGTCGTCTCGTTGGACCGCCTCAAACCGGCCTACCTCGAGACGCCACCCAACGAACTCCGCGCAGACATCGCAGGACTAGCCACTCCACGGCTCGCCCCCAAAACCAACGCCCACCTGCCTCGCCGTCGCGTGACGTTCGACATTCCGTCTGGGCGGGGGGCCCTGTAGCGCCCTCTGGTTGGCGCTCTTAGCCGGCGCCTTGGTGCCGGCTATGAAAGACGAGAATAAAGAAACGAGCAGCGCGTGCTTGGTGCGCCAGCACGGCACGGGCAGTTCGATTCCAAAAGCCTGCCACGCTGGTACTCTTTCAGTGGCGCTGCGCTGCGACCCCGCGGTTCCCGACAAATTTAATTACTTACCGGGACCATTTTCTGCCCTGCGTCCACGCCGTGGTAATCGGAAGGAAGTCGACCACCCACTTCCTGAAACGAAAGGTATGCATTGTACAACAGAAATCTTCTTTTGTTGGGATACCTTCTTCTCCCACCTGGCTCACTTTCGTAACCGCCACCGCAGCGTGGTAACCGGGAATATCCTCGACACCGCCGGGCTGCAACGAAATTGGTGAAAAACACAACAGACAGGTAGTATTCTAGATGAATTTAATTACCCACCGGGACCATTTTCTGCCCTGCGTCCGCGCCGTGGTAATAGGGAATAAATCCACCGCCACCTGCCTGAAACGAAAGCGTTACAATGCGCAGCAGAAATTTCGTTTTCAGAGGGAATTTATTTACGAACCGGTGTCCCTTTCTTCACGGCCACCACACCGTAGGAATCAGGAGGATATCTAACACCTCCCGCCTGAAATAAAAGCGTTGGAATATGCCGCTGAACGCTTATTTGGGAGCAAATTTGTTTTTACCTACCGGATGTACTTTCTTTACGGCCTCCACAACGTGGTATTCAGTGAATAAGTCCAATACCCCCGTCCTGAAACCATACAGTTGCAATAAACAACCGAAACGATCTTTTGCAGCATAAATCTCATGACCAACCGGGTTCACCTTCTTAGCGCCCGCCGCACCGTGGTAACCGGCAATATTCTTGACACCCGCGGGCTGCAATGAAATCGGTGTAAAACACAACAGACAGGTGGTTTTGTAGATAAATTTAATTACTTACCTGGACCATTTTCTGCCCAGCGTCCACGCCGTAGTAATCGGCAGGAATTCGACCGCCCTTTGCCTGAAACAAAATTCATGCAATATACAACAGAAAGGTTTTTTTTTGTAGGGAAAATTTCTTCACCTACCGGGTTCACTTTCTTAAAGACCGCTGCAGCGTGGTAACTTGGAATATCGTCAACACCCCCAGGCTACACATAGTGAACCCAATGTTTTCCAAAACTGTCCTATAGCTCGCCTAATTGTGTTGAAATGCTACGGGGTGCTGGAAATTTTGAACACGTGAAGGCAAAACAATACTTGAAAACTTAATTTATCTGCTGTTGATCTGCTGTCCTCCTGCTGTTGATCTTTCTTGGGGAGCATTTGAACCATTGACGAGCCATACGACTGCACTGTGCAGACCCTTTTCCGTTCATTTATCTTCTACGGGGGCATAACTGGCAATAACCTGCCAGATCGACAAACCACCCTCCACCTCATATGAATCTCTCCCAAGGCCAGACGCGGCCCCTTACGTCCCTGTAAACACGCACCGCCCCGCACCCAATCCACAAATCTCACTTTTTCACAACCCGCTATTCTCCAGTTTCCCGAAGCTGCCGAGACATCGGCGCACTCTACGATATGGTGGGTGCAACTATATGGGTAGCACAATCTAGTATACTGCTCCGTGCCCATTGAAAGCAGCCCACTGTTTCTCTGCTAATAAACTTTCCTTTGAACTTTGATGCGGCGCGCCCAGCAGTTTGACCAGCCCGAAAAAAAGCACCGCCCCATCCCGGAGCGTTTTCCACGAGCTTTCTATCGCCAGAAGCCTACTTTTGATCTCCTGTTTCCCATTCTGTTGAGCTTTGCCACCGCGCTTGCCACCACTTGACCAGTACCGTTGAGGACACCACACAAACAAGTGGCCCTCATCCGCAATTGTCACTGGCTTCCCCTTTCCCCAATTTATACCTTCATTGATTGATTGTAGGGTTTAACGCGCCGACGCAACGCAGGCGATGAGGCGCGCCGTAGTGGAGGGCTCCGGATTAATTTTGACCACCTGGGGATCTATAACGTGCGCCGAAATCTCGTACACACGGGCGTTTTTGCTTCCCGCCTCCATGAGAAAAGCGGCTAAAGCGGCCGGGAATCGAACCCGCGACCTCGTGCTCAGCAGCGCAACGCCTTAGCCACTGAGCCACCGCGGCCGGTTCATTTATAACTTCAACTGGTAATGCGGCTCGCATTGTACGTGCGGCAGCGGCGGCCGCTCCACCCGTGCTACTTGTGATTTCGTTATCCGCCGCGGAGGCTCAGTGGATAAGGTGTTCTGCTGCTAAACACGAGGTCGCGGGTTCAATTCCGTACAGCGACGGCCGCTTCTTTGATGGAGGCGAAAAGCAAAAATGCCCGCGTTTACGAGATTTCGGCGCATGTTAAAGATCCCCAGTTGGTAAAAATTAATCCGAAGCCCTCAACTACGGTACGCCTCATCGCCTGCATTGCGTCGGCATTTTAAATACTAGAATCAATCATAAATCGATCGGTTATATTTCTCAATTCTAGATCATTCCCACTTTCTCATTTCTGACAATCATCATGCTTCCAGAGCGCCTTCGCGAGAATGCGGCACATAGCACACGATAAAAAACAAATAATAAATATCATTACTCAAATTCAAAATACAGCAAAGAACGGCATTAATTATTTGTTTCAGCTATCGGAGCTGTTTAAACCTCGTTCTCGGCAGGTTTCCGCTATTTTTGCGCCAACTGGTGCATTTTCGAACGGGAAGTTTTTAGGTGGTGTTTTTTTGTTTGCATCACTACGTAGAAACTCGCCTAATCTCGAACCCGTGTTTCGGCAACTGCTGCTCACCGGAACAGTCGACCATATTTTACCGGAGTGCCCTCCATACGGTAAAGCAAGAAACAACCTCGCACACAATACCGAGCGGTTCAACCACAGTTCCTTCAATTTAAAAGCACTTCCAGGACCATGGCGATCTCCCTCGTCACCGCGTAAAGTGCTAACCGCATTATTTGAATACGTCAATAACATCGGAGTCGCTGTGATGATATAGGACCACAACATCCTTGCACTGTGCAACCCTCTGAAAACTTTTCAGGTGACGCACTGACGGTCCCCAACACACATGCTGCCTTCTTTTTTACTTATCTTATTTCCTTTTTCGCCTCTCCCTTCCCTCTTACCTCCTATTGCAACAGTATTCCGTCCTTTCCACCCCGCGGAGTAGCATGTAGGCGTTAACATGCCGGCAGACCTCTCTTCTTTCCTCTAATAAAGAGCTCTCTCTCCCTCTCCCTCTCCCTCTCTCTCTCTCTCTCTCTCTCTCTCTCTCTAGCTAGGTGTATGAAAGCAATAGCATGGGAGGGACAGTTTGACTTCGAACCTGATGAAGCGAAACGTTTGCTCTAATTTCATCTCTACGATTGGTGCCGCATGAGCTCAGATATGTAGCTGCCTGTTTCGGTCTGAATCGTGTATTTTCAAGTTAAAAAAGTTTGTTCTACTATAGAAACCAATTTTCCACAGGCTGAAGTCCTTGATGAAAAACAAAAAAAAAACATTGGGTTGTTCAGCACTGGTTGCTGCTCGTCACGTGTAAAATGTGGGTCGTTTATCAAGTTGCCCTTGCTCGTGGTCAGGTTTACATCGGAAGACAGGCGCACTAAAAATTAACTGGTATTCAAGCGTCCACGCGAAATGTTTGGGAAAACATGTGTGCTCCGATATTTCGATACCCCACTGTTCTTTCTCTTGACAAAAATAAGGATAGGATAGAGCGTATTGAAGCCCGTCTTATACAGGCATACTCTGTGTAAACAGGCGCTGGACAGCTCTGCAAGATAGTTAAGTTTTGCTGTTAAGCGCTCAGTAAAAATTTTCTGCTTCAGCGCCTTTTGTGTTTATGTGCAGTTCATAGTTTCTGCTTTGTGTTTATATGTAAACAATCACGTCTTGTTGTAAAAGCAGGTTTACTCATATCGTATTTTTTTGCGTTTTTGATAACTCATTCCTAAGTTCAGAGCCGTACTGTTTTCCCAATTTCTAGGGTAATCGACGTCGATGTTGCATCTGGAAATGTTCAAGCGACACAATCACCACAAATTGTCGGTTCTTCGAGCCGTTTTTATTTAACACATAATTATTAAAAATGTCAGCGATTCGCGGTTTCCGGCGAAGCAACAATACATGGGCTCAGGTGAAAAGGGCTGCATTGTAGCTATATAGCCAAATTAAATAAGTGCGGCTCAAAACTAGGAAACAAATTGTGGTTGACCCCTCGGTCATTGGAAACGGTAAAACACAAAAGTGAAAGGTGCCTTCACAGGAGAAGTTGTATATTAAAGGAACCTCCTTCATGGGCGAAGGGTTCGTGAGCCTGACCACGCCAGACGAAGTGACACGCAAGAAACAAACAATAAAACCCTGTTTATTCCGGGACAACAAAACCAAAAATGAAATGCACAGAAACAGCAGCTTGAAAACGAACGGTTATGGGAACAACACCACAGCGGAGCCTTGCTTGAATTCACGCGCGATCCCCGTACACGAAGGCGCTGGCATCGAATTGCTAACTGTCAGCGCTCAGAGAGAGAGAGAATCAACTTTACTGAGCTCGAAAATTCGATGGTGCGCGCAGGCACCAGACGGGGTGGTTCCCTATTCACGGGACCCATATGTATCCAGCAACTCCTGGCCCCTGGCCGTCAGTGCTAGCTGAGTTGGCAGGGCGGGGCTGGACAACAAGGTCTCCCATCGCTCGGGGGGTTGGGGATTGGGTGTGTGGGGGGAAAGGGCGGTGGGGGGTTCTTGAGGTCTTTGCACTCGGCTATGATGTGTGCCAGAGTGCCTCTTTCCGTTTTGCAGAAAGGGCAGAGTGTGTCGTGCTGCCTCGGGTACATTCGATGTAACAGAACGGGATGCGCTAGCGATCCCGCCTGCATGCGCCGCAGGATCGTTTGCTGTTGCCTGATTAACTGTGGGTGCGGTTCGGGAAGTTTGCACCTCGCGTTTCTATACATCTGAGTAATCTCTTTAAAGCTGGTCACGGGATGCGGTAGCTCAGCCGGCTCGTCCTCGGCCCGGATGGACAGTTCTCGGGCGTGGTGGTCGGCGAGGGCGTTGCCTTTCCACCTTCGAGTGAGCCGGTACCCACACGAGCTCGATGGCTCGTCCCGGAGGCTTGTGCTTGGAGAGAATGGCTCGCGCCGTGGTAGAGATCACTCCCCTTCGGAAGCTTCCGTAGGCTGACTTTGAATCTGTGACCACGGTGTCCACGCTCGGTTGCACGAGTGCGAGTGCCACGGCTGCTTCTTCCGCAACGGCTGGGTCTGTCGTCCTCAGCGACGCGCTGACGATCAGCTTGTCGATGGACGTGGCTACCGCCGTTGCTCGGTCGTCGTGTTTTCTGAGCGAGGCGTCCGCGTAGAGTACCCTAGGGTTCTCCTCCAGCTGTCGAGCCAGGGCCTTGGCTCGCGCGGTCCGCCTCCCTTCGTTCTTCCCCGGTTGCATGTTCCTGGGGAGTGGCTTGGTTTGAATGGCCTCTTTCCACTGCTCGGGAAGGGCTGCCTTGGTTGGCAGTGGTTCTATCTGCCATCCTATTTTCCGCAGGACGACCTGGCCGTGCTCCGTTTGGCTTAGCCGTACCCTTTGGTTGGACAGGTGAGCCTCGATCAGCTCCTCCACCGTGTTGTGGGCCCCCATGTCCAATAGTTTCTGCGTGGACGAGTAGATCGGGCAGGCCCATTGCCTGCTTGGTTGCTTTACGCAGCATCGTGTTCAGGGTGTCTCTGTTTGCCTTCGTTAGCTGGAGGTACGGGGCAGAGTAGGTCACCCTCGACACGACGAATGCCCGCACTAGGCGCATTGCGTCGTCTTCCTTCAGGCCTCTGTTACGGTTAGAGACCCTTCGGATCATGCTTAATATCTGCTCCGAGGTGGTCTTGATCTTTGTGACGGCCGCGGACGCTCGTCCGTCGCTTTGCAGCAGCAGACCCAGGATTCTGATCTGTTGCGCCGGTTTAATGGCTGTGCCGTCAATGGTGATGGTCACGTTCGGCGGCAGTTCCTTCTTGGGTCGTCCCGGCTGAACCATGAGCAGCTCCGATTTCTGGGGAGCGCAGCTCAGCCCGCAGGTCTTTGCATATTCGTGCACGGTAGTTGCCGCCCTCTGCAAGACTTCCTCCGTCCAGGCATCGGACCGGATCGGTTCGTCCACACCGTAATATCGTCGGCGTACAGCGCGTGGTCCACGCCTTCGATTTGTTTGAGTAGACTGGGCAGGGGCAGGAGGGCCAGATTAAAGAGCAGGGGCGACAAGACTGACCCCTGAGGGGTGCCTCTCTCGCCGAGCTCGACGGGTTCCGACTTCTCTTCCCCTATCCTGATGGTCGCGGTTCTTCTCGTTAAGAAGTCCTTGATGTAGCCGAAGGTCTTCCGACCGCATCCCGTTTCGTTGAGATTTTGGAGCACGCTCGCGTGAGACACGTTGTCGAAGGCCCCTTTTAGGTCTAGGGCGAGTATCCCCCGCGCCGCGTTCCCCGTCGCCTTCTTGACGACGAGTTCTTGCAGTTGGATCAGGACGTCCTGGGTGCCAAGGTGTTGTCTGAACCCATACATGGTCTCGGGCATTTGGTTGGTTTCTTCCAAGTGTTTTTGAAGTCTGCGAAGGACCATACGTTCCATCACCCACGCACGACGTAAGGGAGATGGGCCGCATGTTGTCAATTGTCAGCGCTTTTCCGGGTTTCGGGATGAATCGAACCTCTGCCTCTTTCCATTCTTTCGGCAGCTGCGAGCTCTGCCAGGTTTCGTTGATGTGCCCCAGGAGGCCGCGGGCCGCCGCTTCACTCATGTTTCCAAGCAACTTGTACGTGATCGCGTCCCTGCCGGGGGCGCTCTTTCTGTTGCTGTCGTCAATGGCCGACCAGAGTTCCGTCATGGTGAACGGTCTGTCCATCTCTTCGTTTTCAGGGCCTCCGTACCACTCGGGCGTGGGGTACTGGCCTCGCTCGGTCTTGAGGTATTTTGCCTTCAGGTTTTCCAGTAGCCTGCGGCCGTCTCCCTTGTACGTGTTGAGGATCTTGGTGAGGTTGCGGTTGGTTGCGGTCTTGCTGCTCATCGGGTCGATTAGGTGCCTGAGTAAGCACCACGTCTTCCGTGCGATAGCTTAACCCTGCAAGCCATCGCAAGTGCTCAGCCAGTTCTCTTGGCATAGCTTGGCTGCGTATTCGGCGATCTGTTTGTTAAGGACCCGCGATACGTTTGACCAGCTTCTTGTTGTGACGCTGGCGCTTCCACCTTTCGCGTTAGCGAGTGCCGGGCAGCCCACATGTGAGCCAGCCTGGCGTCCACGAAAGGTGTCTGCGCCGTCGTCGTTATTTCTTGCGTGAATTTCTCGAGGCCTTTTTCTGATCCCTCGCCCATTCGGCGTACGTTTGCTTTCGGTCGCCTTTTTTATCGTCTCCGAAGCCTCTTCGATTTCGTGAGTGTATTTCCGCATCTTGTCCCAGTCCGTTACGCGTGCCGTCCCCAGCATGGCGCGGTATTGGGGTCCTTTGATGGTAATGCCGATTACGCTGTGGTCGGAGCCCAGGTCCACGTCTTCGTTTCTCCAGGACACGTCCAGTGCCCCCGATAGCCATGACAGATCCGGAGTTGTGTCCCTATTGGCACTGTTGCCCCTTCTGGTGGCCACGTCTGGCTCGTTTAACAGGCCATCTCATGGTCTTCCATGGTGTTGGCTAGAGCTTTTCCCCTCTTCGATTGGTACTTGTACCCCCACGTTGTGTGAGGGGCGTTGAAGTCGCCGAGGATCAGGAGCGGCCTGCTCCCCGCCAACCTTTTCGCCTGGCTCACTACTCGATCAAAGTCGTACTGCCTCTGTGACGGGCGGCAGTACGCGCTCATGACGTATAGATTTCCCGCGCTCACCAGCGCCATAATGCGCTACTTCGCTTCGCATGTGCTAGATGGCAGCAGCACCATCTGAATGAGTCATAGGGAAGGACATAATGCGCGTTCGTAGAACTGCTGACGTCGCTGCTCATAACAACGTCGGTAGAGCGGCATGTACCTCCGGTAGCGGCGAGTGGAGGTTCTCCTTCGAGCACATTCCCATTTTAACCTTCCCGCTTGTACCCTCCTGTTTCAACACCGCGCAAAATGACCTTCCCGTTTCGCCCTTTCCCATTTAGCCTGTTCCCATCTTAACCCATTCCCATATCGACCTTCTCGTTTGTTGTTTCCCATTCCAATCCGGTACGGAACGCCCTTCCCGTTTCGTATTTTCTTATTTGTCCTCTCCCGAAATAACGTACCCAGTTCGACTCGGGTGATTCCGACCGAGGTGTGTTTTGAAAGTGACGTTGCGTCCGACTGTACTTTAAATCAATGTTTTGATTTACACGTGACGTAACGTAAAGTAAAAAAATACACTTAACTCCGACGTAACCTTAAAATAAATTTAATTTACGTCAAACCTCTTCCACAGTAAAACAAAGTCACGGCTGGCGCAACCAAAGTACGGACAACAGGTATTTTCTATACAACCTTACTGCAATAGTTCGTTTCACGACACGCGGCGTCAAATAACAAAACAAGAGGCAGTTTGCTGCGTTACGTCCGACTTGGTGAATTACAGCTGAAGCTGCACCCTTCCGTCGGCTTCCGCGTTGGTCAAGCGGTCTGCCTGGAGCGTATGGCTCGCATGTGTACTATCGCAGCGGTGTGGGTTCGAATCCCGATGGTTGCGTACAAGTTTAAAAGTACTGAATTGTTTTATATATGAATGCGCATGCGCTTCTTCCCATATGTAACACTGAAAATAGAAGGAAAATACGGGAATCAACAAAATTTCCGCTTGCGCAGTGTCAGTTTGTGGTGTTCGTATCGTGGCGGGATCGAAATTATATCTTTTACCAAATACAATCAATAATTTTTGAAGGCTAGAAAAGGGCTAGTGTTTTATTTATACGCGGTAAAAGATTACGCAAAACTTAATAAGCAAAGGTGACTAACGAATAATGAGCGTATTTTACGAAAGCGGTAACTTGTATGGGCCGAGCCAGTGGATTTACGATCCATTGTATAATGGGGCTAACGGTCACTATATGATCCAATGTCTGTAAAAGGACGGCCATTGAAGTCTAAAGATGACATTTTCTCTTGGAGAAAATGGTTTGCCCACATTTTTCATCCAGGCCGGCGTTAAGAACAGCACAATTATGCTTTTCTGTATACTTATTACAGATAATCCTAAGGTGGGCACGCAGTATGTGGTAAAGTAAACATGCTGCCAACATTTCAGTAGTCGTAGTGATCCATCTAATACTTCAAACAGTTTTTCGCGCACCCGCCTCTGTCTTGTGATTTTTTCTTTGAAATGCCAGGGCAGACATGCATCACATGTATTGCACGCCGTTCCGTGAATCGGCGCTTTCAGTAGTTTCATTTCCACTCGGGTTTCCCCTACATTATAAAAACAAAACGCGCAACTGACGGGATTTGAATCCACATTGGTGCAGGACGTTTCGTCGACAAGTTCTTTGGCAACGAAATCTTCCCGGCCTTGACTGGTTAGTTCGCCGTGGTTGTCGCTAGGAGCACCGGTACTGGAAAAAAGTCTTTCGAGAGCTTAACTTTGTTTCACCACGATTGTTTCTCTTCCGAAAAGAGCCATTAATGACAGACCAACCTGCTTGATTCCGTTGAGAGGCCAGATGAACGGAAAATGCGAAAGCATTTGCTTCAATAAAAAGCTTCAAGAGCGCAGTATCTTCTTCAGGAATTTACAGAAAATTGCTGCATAGGAGTTTTTAGAGTTTTACATGGCCCACTCATTGGCTGAAGCTTTTGGGGGAAAACAATATTTTTGGAACCTTTAATGGGTTCAAACGATACGTCAAAAGGGTAGAGGTTTTTGGGAGCGGGCTCAACCGAGAAGAGAGTTTTGGGAACGGCTCAATACAGGAAGCTTCTAAAAGAGAACGGCGTTTTGGGAGTGCTTTAAAACGGTACGGATCAAGCGGGAGGCGTTTCGAGAGGGGGTTCAAACGGTACGGGTCAAGCGGGAAGTGCGTTTCGAGAGTGGGATCAAACAGTACGTGTCAAGCGGGAAGGGCGTTTCGCTAGTGGTTAAAATGTTACGGGTTCAACCGGGAATGAGAGGGAATGGGCTCTAAACTGGGCGACGCAGCACAAATGGCACTTTTTCGGGCAATGTCACCTACGTAGCGGATATGGCGTAACTACGATCTGTACCAAGGCATAAAACACTTTCTCGTTAAAAAAGTATTCTGCGGACCATGAATGAATGCGCGTCTGGTAATGTCTCTTAACGACAAACTTACGTTGTCGTTTTCTTCCACGTCGTTCTTACATCGTTTTCTTGCACCTCCACGGCGCTCAGCAATAACATATGGATTGATAACGACGTCGTTCCGTAATTGCGGTTGTGAAAAGGCCACCAAGTAAAGTACAGAGCCACGGCTAAGCCGAATCCTCACTTACGAAGCACCCATTCAGTGCAGGATCTCCAGTGTAGGAATGCTGTACGAGATCGTGTGCTCTGCTTACAAGGCCAACTAGTATTTTTCGTTTACGGCCTCCCCTACAATTTTTGTATACTCCGTTAAAGACTTGAACATTGCTTCTTGCAAGTGGATAGAAGAAGCTGTCAATAGCCTGCAAGTTGGAGGAGGAGCGGCATGATCGCTGCGCGGGCGCTGGAAAGCCTCCTAGAGTCGCGTCGCCATCATGATAGCGGGGCCACCTGCACGGTGCAGGTTGGTTCTCCATGCAATATTAAGTTCCAATTGCGCGTTGGGTCCCTTCTAAAGGAGCTTTACATATCTACTTCCGCTAAAATGGCGGGGTAGTTGCTAAATAATTGTTCTTCACATAGCTGGCTGCTGACCGGCAGTTGCAAATATCCGGCGATAGTTGTTACCTGTTGATAACAACTATCAAGAACTTAACACAGATATGGTTTTGTGCGGGGTTTTGAACGTTTCTGTTTCTATGTTTATATTTCCAATGTTTTCTGATAGGGTCTGAAAATAATGGCCAGTTTATACTTGCGCTTTCCTAAGTCTCCATCGTGTGTCCAGCCGTCCTTCGTCTTAGTAATTTCAAAACTAATTTCTGTTCTTTGCTAAGAAGTAGCTTCCGCTTCCCCTAAGGCGGAAGCTACTTCTTAGGACGAAAAATATCAAACCAAAAGCTCATATGAACGCCTGGAATAAAACTAAATTCAATGAACTTTTTAATAAAATACAGAATAATAAAGGAAAAGTACAATAAAATAAAATGCTCGGATTTGCTTGACCCCAGTAGCCATCAGTGCAGCATTGGAACAAGAGAACGCACTGAAAGATGCGTCATGCCATAGTAGCGCATCCTTGGGGCGCGCTGCCCTGCACCGATTACGTTACCTCACTCATAAGAAAATAGCATGAATAAGAATTCTAAAGCGTTTAAACCCTGCCCCTAAATATTATCACGAGCTTATTATTAGCACCACAGCTCCGCCTAGCCCGAGATTCGGTCAAACTCGAGCCTTCTGGATTAGCACCCCTGTCTATATTTGCGCTGAACTGTGCCCGATCAATTAAACCGGACTAACAAGAGTTACTTCAGATGGGAGAGTTAGTCAACCAAGGTTGTATACCTCGGTCAACCGGTACTAACGCCTGGCTTCAGACGCTGCTGCCCCCGCTGGGATCTCGCACCTATTAAAAGGACACTCAAGGGATTTGTAAATATTGCGGGATTACCAGCAGAAAATGTAGTCCGGAGTCCCTACATTATGTTTCGACCACTCTGCGTGCGTTTAAGATAACTTATTTCGTAGAAAAGTCAATTCGGAAATGCTCTCCTCCTCTCTGCATCCTCGACAATTTTTTGTGGCATTTTTGTGTGGCGTCAGGAGGAAATGACTTGGCTTGACTGCGCTACTGAACGGCTCGCCGACCTTCCGACGGAGTCAGTCTGCCCAGCGTTTAGTCCGCCAGCTGCCGACCGTTCGTCGCAATTCGCTTGCTCAGTTGAAACTAAGCCACGACAAGTTTGTGAATGGAAGAATGTGCGTTTCTTTACGTTGTTAGTCTGTTCCAGGTCGATCTACGCAAGCGCTGCACAAGCGCTTATGCGACGCTTCGCTGACTGGTGCGCATGGTAGGAAAATATAAGGCCACTTGAAGGCGGTAGAAGAATCAGCGAAGTCAATATAGATACAAAGTGAATAGAATAACTGATACGTTTTCCTTAAAGCATAAAACTAGGGAGCAGGAAGCACTTTTTTGCGTTGAGGAGCAAGTACAGAGGTCAGCAGCACGACCACACATCTGCGAACGCTTTTCTGTCAAAGAAATGCAAATACTAGACGTGAGGTATTGCAGAAATTTGGGGGACGCTTACTGCACTACCGGTATACAACAAATAGTCACCTAAGCTACATGAAATGCTACAACCAATTAAAAGTGTATACTGCTTATACATTACATACCCTATATTTCCAACGCCGGCAGCGCTGTCCTGTGGCCGGGTGGACTCGAGCGGCAGGTTTGTGGTTTCGCAAGTGGCTAGTTGGAATCCCCGAGGGTAGGTTCTTTTTTTTTTGTAAGTTGATTTTTCAGTTTTCCCCGATGTTTTCTATACTGAGTTTACAATTTTTGGGCCGTAACATTCACTGCTCCACGAGCGAGTTCGCAGTACGCGCGCAGGGTGACACTGACGCTAGCGAGTTCTCATTGGCGTGCTGTTTGCCATAAGCACCGACTGCTTGCGGGCAGTGGGCACAGGCCAGAATCAACAGACCCTTTGCCTGGTGCGAACGCGCTTTCTACAATACACGCATGAGTGAGGAAAGCTCCAAATATGGGGGAAAAGCGTATGGCATTTGAGCGGCTTCGGTGACGCGGATGGCGTTCATTCACTGCGCAGGCCTAGGCTAGTCATTGCTACGATTCCACGCCATCCTGAAAGCTTTATCTGCGGAATTTTACGGCCGACAACACGGCAGAAGCGCGCTATGGCGATTATTAATATATCGAGAATGCCCATGCCACAATAACGTCGGATGTCAAAGATGTTGTTTTACAGAACTGAAACCTAAACTTGTTTGAACGCTAATCTTGGACATCGTCCAATCATGGTGCACCTCCTCCCGACGTCACAGCCTTTAGTTGCTGTGGCCGCGGCAGACCGCGCATGTTATTCTTCATTATTTCTGGCTTTATAAAAATAATTTAGAACTTATGAACGGGCTAAACGATGAAAAGTGACTTATTTTAAACCAGTCTAGGCAGTGCAAGCCAAAACGGGAGCTTAAAAAGTCACTTCAGTGTCCGTCTAAAGATGGGTTTAGGCACTCACGGCATCTTGTTCAAACGACGCACACTCCCTTCAGGGTACATCTGTCTGTTTTTGTTTTGTAAACAAAATATTAGATAAAGAGGAGCATGCATAAAGTTGTGCGAAAAACTCTGATCGCAAGCCGGAAAGTGCACGCCTGCAATGCAAAACAGCAGCGCCGGGTTCGGGTTTTGAGAAATGGTGACTAACCGTAATACATTAGGACCCGCCTTCCATCAGTTTCTGCTTAGGCTCGGAGTTTTATTCCCCATCGCTATGGGTGATGACGCACGCTCATGTCGCGGCAAAGTAGACTGAGAAAGGTCATCAAGGAGGAAGAGGATAGAGAGGTTTCAAATGCCGCTCGACGTAATCGCGATCGGTAGGGAGCAGCTCTGGATGAAGCTGCGGCGGTTGCCCGTCGAGGGCACAGTGAACGTTAACCTGGACATTCAACTGCCGACAGTTTTGAGCTCAAACTATCTTTCGCATTCAAATTATAAGAAGTTTTTAAGCCTGCTATAATGTTCTGATTCTTCTCTATGTGTGGAGTTGCGAGGTAGACCATGAAAGTCAATACTCCAGTTTATTGTTAATAACCTCGGAGCGTTTCGCCTAACTGCAAGTTAGAACGCTTATTCTATTTTAAACACGATAAAGACATTTGCCTTCATTTTATCTGTAGTTCTCTGAAATTGTTGATAAGAAAACAACCGCGATGCTTTAAACGAGCCTTGATGACAAAATACAAGTTTGTTTTATTCAAAAGAATTGGTGTTTTATAGTGCCCCCAGCGCTTGTCCGGATACAAACGACGCTTTATTCACTGAGAAAGTATTAAAAATAAGTTAAAAATCGATTTTTCAGCTAAATATTGTGTCTCGTGGTCTGCAATGATATCACGAGAACCGATCGCTATGCAACCTAGGGAGCATTGATTGACGCGTCCGCCGCACAGGGTGGGGACACGTATACGCTGGCGCGGACATTTTGGGTCGCTCACTCGCCGCCGAAGGAAGGTCATTGCATAAAAACTGCCCTAAAATTATCGCTGCAACGCGGTTTACTGGCGAAGTTTGAATCATCCTATTTGTTTCGCGTTGCTGGGTCTCGTGGGAAACGAATTGAGCACGTTGACCCAATTGCAGTGGCACGGGACCGTTCAAAGGGTGTCTCTAACATGTAACGCTGTACTGGTGTCGAGGTATTGTACTGCAACCTAGATGGCAGCCCCGTACCGTGGCAAGCTGTTTCCTACCTTTACTTTGTTTTTGACCGTATTTAAACCGGACTTTTTTTGTGTTTTCGAAGAAAATGATCGTTTCGTGAAAAAGTGCTCGCTCGACAAATATGGTCACGTAAGACACCGTTTCTTGCGTCAATCGGCCAGTGTCGTCTGAGACAACCCCAAAGCCCCGCAGTGCTGTGCAGCTAAACCAAGCATAGGGCGCGCAGTACCAACAGCATTAACTCTCTGCAAACAGCAGTACACATCAGTACTTGTATGTTTAGATGTGCTTTCGTAGCTTCCACTGTTTGTTCCAACATTATTATTCATTTAAAAAGAATGTGCCCGAAATTTACGCAAAAATCGCTCGTTCTGCAAGCTTATAAGCTCAGCCTAATTTGCGTTTGCTTTTGCAGGCCTCCGCAAATCGCGGAGAAGGCTGGTATCACATCATAGGTTCAGTTGCGGCAAATGACCGGGTGGGTCGCGAGGCCATTCCCTTTTTTCCTAATTATATAGCTTATTTGAACGAGGTTTGCGTTAAAAAGTGGTGCCAGATGATTTTAATGAGGCCGTGTTTTGAATAGTCCAAACCAGTGTTTTGTCTTCATGGCTTCTTTAAGTGTTAAAAAACTATGTTGCCCGACCTTATATTAAAAAAGTGTTCCGATCTGTAATTCCGCGTTGTAGATAGGCTATAATTAGGTAAGTAGCACAACCAGGGTACTTACCATAGCTACACCAGACTTCAATTGTAATAGCCCTGGAATTGAAAAAATAGTGTCGCTTTTTAATTGTTATTTGTTTAAACCAATTCATAGATGAACAATTTCGGATGTTACCTGTATAAAGGCAAGTTCAAAAATCGGGGTTCTAAATGGAGCTCCCGCACGGGTTTGTTTACGAAAGGTTGCCCGTAGTCGCGAGCTTATTATTTTCCTAATATTGTTTGGTCGCTCTAGTTAAACATCGAAATACCATCTTGGGCAAGTTTGCTTCCCCCTCATACCTAATTGTTCTGATTTATTAGTAAATCGAGCTGTTTAACCTGATGAAAAACCGAAGTTATGCTAGTGATAAAAGAAAACTACCCACAGCCCAAAACCAGCTTAAAAGTAAGTCCACCTGCATACAGCAGTCAGTGAAAGTAGGCGCCAACGCGCCCACAGGTCGTGACGGTGCACTGCCAAGTGGTGTTAAATTTATTTCTCAACCTCTCTAGACCAGCTTTGCTCGAGTGTGGCCTGCGACTTATGGCATTCAAGGTGGCTGTTGTAGGAATACATACCTACCAAAGCGATCAGTACTTGTGTTACCTGTGAGCACTTAGCATTACATGTAGATCAGGAAGCGCCTCTTACCAATGCACAAATCAACAAATACAACTAAATCACACTGCTATTGAAGCACTTCACAGCAACCACGACGACAATGCTGGGACCTCTCCACGTGCGAAGGCTCTTTCGCGCACGTCGAAGACGCCAGGCGCTTATGACGAGGCGTAAGCTCACGTGCCCTCGTTCTCGGGAATAAGTAAATTAAATCGAGTGCAAACGTCTTCTCTGGTGTTTGTCTCTGCACCGGTTCCAACATCAATTGGTGACGTGCAGCAAGTCTGACCCTTATGGTCAGACTTGGTCAGACCATATGGTCTGACCATATGGTTTTATGGTCAGAATCCTCCAGCTGGACTCTACTGCCCTCGCGCCAACCAGCCGGCCAGCTATCCCCGCGGAGACCATGAGTCGGCTCAACCTACCCAAGCTAATTCTGCGGTCGTGCGAAATCCCGCGTTAAACGCATTTTCGAAACGGAACCCGTGTAGTTGATTGACGACTGTTTATGCGTGTTTTTCTCTCCCTTAAGTAGCCACAAGAAGATGAACGACAGCATTGTGGCCTTCTGACAAGCAGCGTCGCCGACGAGCACAAGCTGCTTCCGGATGACCGTCGTCTCATAGCACCTTCGACCATTTCAAGGTCCCGAGCACGCAGAGCACTGTCCCCACGGAGCGCTGCACACTGCAGCTGCATGCGAACATCGATGCGTTAGGGAGCGGGATGCACTCCTAGCTACTCCATTGCACGCTGTAGCTATTGAGCGATCGTTGCTAATACCTCAACAATCTGCTGATTTGTGACCTCTTTTCTAATGCCTCCAGGCGAACATAGCCTTTTTATTTGTGGCTGCCGATAGCACGCCGCTTGGCCAGCTAGGGGGGCTAGCGGGCGAAATCGCGAACTAATCCCTGTCCCTCTTACGGCCACAGTTGCCATACTGGGCCTATACTCGGCCGTATACTGGGCCGATAAACTGTGCCCAATTTATCCCCGCAAACTTGTTGATCTCATCTACCCATCTAACTTTCTGCCGCCCCCTGCAACGCTTGCATTCTTTAGTGGTCAACTTTCTAACCCTTAATGACCAACGGTTATCTCGCCTTCGCAGTTCATGCCCTGCCCACGTCCACTTCTTAATATCTACTAATATGTCATTAACACGCGTTTGCTCCCTGACCCACTCCGCTCTCTTCTTGTCCCTTAATGTTACACCTGTAATCTTCAAATCCATTGCCCGCTGAGTCGTTGTAAATTTACGTCGAACCCTCTTAGTCAGCTTCTGGCTTAGTGAGTTCGTTTCTGCCCCGTAGGTGAGTACCGGTGAGATGCAGCCGTCATACACTTTCTTCTTCAGTAATAATGGTAGGCTGCGATTCATTATCTTAAAATGTCTGCCGTATGCACTCTACCCCATTCTTATTCTTCTATTATCTCTGCCTCATGGTTGGGATCCGGGGTCACTAATCGGCCAAAGTAGATGTATTCCCTTACGTCTTCCACTGCCTTGCCACCTATCTCAAAACGCTGGGCTATCCCGAGGTTTATTGATCATTATTCTGGTTTTCTACATAATAATTTTCATGCCGATGGTTATACTATGTTTGTCCAGTGCGGAAAGAATCCTTTGCACTTCGTCCCCCGAGTTATTTAACAAGGCAAGGTTATCAGCAAATCTGAGGTTACTGAGGTATTCTCTATTAACCCTTACTCTCACCTTGTCCCAATACAACGTTCTGAATATTTCTAATAAACCTGCTGTTAATAACATTGGAGATATTGTGTCTCCTTGCATGACGCCCTTCCTTATAGGTATTTTACGGCTCTCCTTTTGGAGGATGATGGTAGCTCTGCACCCATTGGAGATATCCTATAGTATTCTTAAATAAGGCTCATCTACCCCCCCTCGTTCCCTAATGCCTGAATGACTGCTGAGGTTTCGACGGAGTCAAATGTTTTCTCAAAATCTATGAAGGCTATATATAGGGGTTCAGTATACTCAGCGCACTTCTCTATCACCTGATTGATGGTGTGAATATTGTCTATTCTTGTCTCGCATTTACAGAGCCCTGCCTTTCTTTGGGTTCAGTGATATTTGAGGTTGCGGAATTTCTTAGTGATTACCTAATTACCTTGTAGACGACTGACAGTAAGATTAACGGTCTGTAATTTTTCAAGTCCTTCATTCCACCTTTCTTATGGATTAGGGTGATGTTCACCTTCTTCTAATATTCCTGTACACTTGCGGTCATTAGGCATCGCGTAGACAGGTTTGCCAGTTTACCAAGTACAATTTCTCCGTCAGCCTTAGGTCTGCTGTTATCTGATCCTCACCAGGTGCTTTGCCCCTTTCATTTCTTTCAAAGCCTTCCTTACTTCTTCGGTCGTTGCTGGTGGGCTGTCTATCTCCTCTGAACTACTTTCTCGTTCGGCATTATCCTGGATGTCCCGGCTACTGTACAGACACCTATAGAACTCCTCGGCTAATGTGATTATTTTATCCCTGTTTGTGATGACATTGCCTTGCCTGTATTTAGGTGCATACGTGTGATTTTTCCCACCCCAAGACACCTCTTCACTTCTTTCAGGCTACTTCAGTTCTTTACAGCGTATTCGATCCTCCCCATAATATACTTCCGTATGCCAGCTGTCGAACGCTTGTTCATTAACTTCGAAAGCTCAGCAAGTTTAATCTGTCAGCTCGGGAGGAGATTGTCATGGTTCGCTGTTTCCTAACTAGATGTTTTGTCTCATGGGAAAAATTATCAGTATCGTGTCTATCCATGCTGCCCCCGACATCTACTGCACACTCCATGATAATGCGTGTAAGGTTGTCGCTGGCTTCCTGTGTGGTAAACTCTGCTTCCTCGGTAAGAGGTGAATATCGGTTGTGCAGCGCTATCCTGAATTCTTCTACTTTACGTCTTGCAGTCAGGTCATTATTCGGCTTCTTTTGTATTACCTTGTTACGGTCTCTCCTCAAATCTAGCCTTGTCAGTTCCGTGATTGATAGGACGTCAGTGAAATCTTGCTGTATACGAACAGGAAAAAAATTTTGTGCCAAAATACAAAATCCGGAAACGAACGACCCTATGTATAATGTACACTTTAGTACTAAACGCTGCTTCCCCACAAGAGAAGACCCTATGTGCAGGGGTGCACCAATTACAGGCCGCTTGGGTCTTTGTACTGGCGTCACTTCCTTGACGGATATGACGTCGGTCAAATGTTTGTGTATCCCAGAATAAAATACTTTCGCGTTACTATTCACAGTAACGTCCTGCTTGCGGCACGTGGAGTAACATCCGGCTGCAGTGAAGAAGACCATAGGCAACTTGCACTGCCGTTCTTAAGTTCAACCCGAGTATAGTACGTACGCCTTTCACCTTACGTGACCACTCAGGTTTAACTGAACTGCGAAGAGGAATAGTGAACTGAGTCACCAGCTTGCATTCATTCCGTTTTTCACGCTCCAACGTCAACGTGAATACTGCGGCCGAAGGATACCTCGAATGTCCGTTTCCTTTTAAATAAGGGTATTCAATCTCCATTGCTAAGCCTTGACATTCTGGCGTCTGTTCGTACCAAATTACCTTCGGCAATGCTAAACCCAAGTGCAGCTCACCGTGCTTGTAGACAGGAAACTAAGGTACCGGACAGTGACGGAGGAAAGTGTACCCGGCGAAGCAGTAAGCTACCTCTTTAACTCTTCAATGTAACAGAATTGGTGGCAGGGCATCATATGTTTCATACAGCAACCGAAGTCAGCGTCCCACTAGCCTCTTTGTTACGTCACAAGGTATAGCAATCACGTCCCAGGTAAATTTTCTACCAGAAATCGCCGATCAAACCGTATGGCCAGCCGACGCTCAAAATCAATATAGGTATAAGTAGCACCTCTGGTGTTCTTTTTTCTTTCACCGAGACAAAAGCCGACGTTTTCGGTGTCGATTTTGTTGTTTTTTATGACGTGGCCGTTGACGAGTACACTCGACGCATCATAGACAAGGTGAACTTCTCAGCGTATTGGAATATTTTCGCTACCACGGCGACCGGACATCGAGCTTTTTTACGGCATGCGACTACGATAGGATCCTTGCCAATTTTTCCACAACCACAAGGCCCCATAGAGGCAGTACTAATGAAGCACACTGTCACCCACAAGATCTTTACGAAGGGACCCCAGTGCCTTCATTAGGTGGCGTCGTCTTTGTGGATCACGCAGTATCAGCGCTCATCGAGATTCCGTGACATCGTAGAAGTTACAAGGCTCTTTGCGTTCTCTAGGAACTAGTGCGCACCCTTATATATTCTTTATTTGTAGTACCTTGCTCACTAGAGCTTATGAGGACAGAAGGACTTTTACGCGAGCCTGGCGGCCTTCAAGACCTTCAGCAAAATCACCTTTGTCAAAGGCTACCACCAAACAGGAGACACTTGCGAAACCCGCCGACATCACGAAACCACCATCACCCCATTTGGTGTCTCGTGTATCTGCAATGGCCTTTGGCTCGCCTTACGCCACATAGATGGTTTAGTGTGGCATGTGTGAAGTAATTGGGGATTTATATTCTTTGCCTATCGCGACGACCTCGCTATCACAAGCTGATCACCATCCAAACAAAAAGCTCCCTTGCGAACATTTTTCATCTCTGCTCACCAAATACTTCTTTGTCATGAACATCACGAAATGCCCTTTAAGCTTACACAACCCCAGCGGAAGGCTCTCTTGTGAATACGTATAACTTAGCTCACCCAATTGTGTGTCTTAAATATCATGACGTGCACTTCCAGCGCAGGCTATCGAGCTCCTGTGCCACCTTGGTCACTCTAGTAGGGCTCAAATTATCGACTAAATGTGAAGGCTGTTCGCGATGTTCTCCAGCCACCTCACTCAAGAGGCCTCAAGAAATCTTGGACCTGCTATGCTCACTATCTGTAGGAACTTCATTCTGAAGTGTGCCGTACTTGTACAGCCTCTAACGGATTTACTGCCCGCTAAAAAACGACCTTCAAAGCACATCAATCACAGTCACCCGGCTGCTCCCGGATTTCTTAAGGCAAAAATTTCCTATCGTATGGTTTTTTTCTTTTCAATCTGGTTGCATACGATCGACTCCACCGCGTTACGGAAGTCGAAACCGTTGCTATTGGAGCTGTAGAAACAGTTCTTTTTCGGGTAAACATCCCCTTGTTTTCTCTTTGCTTAAGTTGAAACTGCCTAAAACGAGATAAAGTGCGTTGGGACACTAGTGGCTGGCTGTAGACGTGTAAAGCAAACATTGTCTGCATTCCCTCGTAGGCTCCATTTCTGCATGCTTACAGACCACGTGCCCACCTCGTTTACCCTCCAGTGGAACCAAATTTCGTACTATACACGTGAAATCCGTGACTCCTCCTGCAATGAACGTTTACCCTCTATATCTGCCATGTGCTGGTGACGCTGTGACCCGCATCAAGGGCCTTTTTTGTGGACCCAAGTAACCTTTTTGGAACAGTTTGCTACCACTCAGCAGCAAGACACTGAGCAACACCGTCCAACCTCCTGCACACTGAGCTTCGTAGATGTTCCATCGTCAGACATAACGTACCAGCCCCTGTGAGAATGAACTGGTGTCTCCCCAAGCTTGGTTACACTAAGGTTTTGTCACGCCGTTTTCGACCCCCATAAAAAAAAGGTACCTTGTCATTCGAGCGACACAAAACGTTGTCCCCACCCCAAGGTTCATGCAAAAAAGGAATGACGATGCCGGTCGGTGTGCATTTATTCTATTGAAGCGTCAATCCGTTAAGGCAACAAGCCACACGGCTACCCGTTTGTTGCGATTGCATCCTCCGCTCACTAGTCTCCCGCACGTGCACACTGAATACCTTAGCGCCCAGCACCATCGAGTGGTGCCACCTGCTTGCTGACGTGTGTGGCCTGCTTCGCACGCTGGCCTGACGCCATCCTGACACCATATATCACCTCAGAAATGGTGGCAGCATTCCTTGAATATCGGGTGAGGCTTAGCTGTGCTGAAGGCATCCCCACCGATCGCTGTTGACATTTCCAATTCTGTCTCTTTGGTGCTATCCCTGAATCTTTCGAGTACAGTCAAACCCGACTATATCGAACCTGTTTACATCGAATTATCTTCTATATCGAACTATTTCTGCGCACGGAATGTATTCAGTGGGAATGTATAGCAAAAATTACGCTTACATCGAACAGAAATTGCAGCAACTACCGATATATCGAATGCCAGCGGCGCAAAACTGCTGCCCAAGTTGGCTTTCCCTCGCGTCAAAGGAGAAACCCGCCGACACACCCTCGAAAAGTTGTTTAGCCCGGCGGTTCCTGTGCAGCTCCTTCACCTCGCTCTTTCTCCCTATCTCTCTCTCTCTCGTGCTGTTTCCGCGTCGGGAAGCCGCCGTCGACCCCCAACATAAAAATGATAATGGCCCTCCCGCCCCATCGGCTCAGACAGCCAATCACAGGCTGTTGTCACTCCAGTTCTCTCGTCGCTGGAGAGGCGCGCGTTGTTATTTTTGCTGTTTTTGCCTTCGGAGTGTTCGAATTGTCGGCGTGTGTTGGACTTGTACTGTTCAGCCGCGTAGGCTAGCGCGAAGTGGAAAGAAAGCTGGAAATTCGCCGTGAAGCTGCTTAAACAGAAGAAAATTCAGGACTACTTCGTGCGGAAGTGAGTTGTTTCATTAATAAAGTGCTTCCATAAACGGTAGGTGCTTTTATGCTGTCCGATTCTTCAGCATGCATATATCTAATTATGCTATATATCGAACTCGCGGGCGTTTTTTTTTTGCGAGTTCGATATAACCGGGTTTGACTGTAGTTCAGGTTTGCACCACTTCTACCGCGCGTGTGCCAAAGGGATGGTGGAGTGTTTCTGCCGCAACGTCAAGGCAGCTATCATCGCCTACTGGCAAAAAGAAGATTGGGCCTACCACGTTACCTTTATCGTACTTGTCTACGCTTGTCTTTCATGACTGACCTGAGTTGCACATCTGTTAAACTTGTGCAGAGATTCTTTTTAGTATCCCAGGTAACTTCCTCAAACCTACCTTCGATGGGCTTTCGATCCTTATAGGATACTTGGCTGACCACCGCCGCATCTTCGACCAAACTACACCCGTGCTTTCCTGAAAGTGGGGTGACCACTCCGTCATCGTAAACCAGTACCTCTCGTACTCCACTGGTGTGTTCATCGGCAGTGACGTCACCCACCGTCCCCTCACTCCAGTTTGTTCTCCAGCTGAACGACCACAAAATCTGGTGGTGAAATGTCTGATCAATGCGGACTTCAGCATGTGTTCTTTTTTATGATGGTCATCCTGTCGAACACATCGCAAACAAATTGGGATTCTCCACGCATGCAGGTGTTTCTTCCTGTTTTTTTTCTCATTCCTTATACGAAGATGCGGGAAAATGCGCCGTTTTATTTAATAATTCAGCATAGCTTTCTAGCTGTACCAGCCAATGGTTTTGTCGTGACTTGCGCCACAAGAATCTCCCAATCAGGCTAAACAATTATAGGCACGCAAGCAATCAGACCTGGGCCCGAAGAGAAACGGAGCGAGGGCCCGTCGTTTTAGCCAGTAAGGTACGCCCACACGCGAAGACGGGGAGGCAGACGCTGGTTTTGATTCTGCGGCTAGCGAGGGGGAGGGCGGTTTTCGGATGTGACACATGAAACAACAGTGAGGTAGATGCAGTGAGAGAGATGACGCAATAACCGCGAGTGCCACCTTTCGACGACGCTTCACTTTGTTTTTTTCGCCGAAGCACGGCCGCGCAAGAGCGCCGGAGTCCGCCGCTCTAGCCCGGCTGAAGCCGACGCTGCAGCGTTCGGGACAGCGCCCCCTGGAATTTAAGGTAACTGCTCGCGGAATCTCTGGTTTCCCTGTTTGTAGAGCCACGTGTGTGAATTCGAGTGACGTCGCCGTGGGCAATTGTTGTGGGCGTCATTTACAGCTTTGCTTTCCAATCACCTTCACAGCGTGGATTTAAGCCATTTTTTGTATAAAGCACGGAGTGGAATGAAGCGCGCTTAGTGCTTGTGCAAGTTTTCATTCTTTATTTACAGGTCGCAATAAACCCAGCAAACCACTAACATCTCTGCGATGTCCCAAAAAGATCCGAACGTCTATGTCCCAGCAGTATCTCTATTAGACATCCCTACAACGTGCAATATCTTATTGAAACTTTTTGGATGTTCAGATAACGTTGCTGCTAACTTCATGTCGGACGTTCCTTCGACTTTACTAAAGAAGTACTCTCGATGTTGCTGCTGCTTCATTTGGGGACGGTATTTAGACATATTTTGGTGACGTTGTTCGATCCTTGCCAGTTGCTGGTATGTCCGTTTTTTACTTCGAACATGTCTATCGCAGTTACATTTATTTTAGCTATATCCGGTATACTTTATTTTCAAACTCTCCGCAGGCGTACTGTATTGAAGTTAACGAGGGGTTTTGTGTATGTTTTGTAAGGTTTTGTACCGAGGGGTTTTGTGCAAGTATTGTAATCCACCACTGTTGCTTTGAAACTTTGACCTCCAAAACAGTAGCCCAATACCGAACCTTACGGAAAGGGGCAGGGACTTAGTGCAGAATTCGTTTACAAGCGACTTTGGCAACGAGCCTTGTAAGGTTTTTTTGGTGGTGGTGGGGGGGGGGGTCATTGCCGTAAAATCTGATCAAAATAAGATAGGATGACGAACGAAGACGCAATTACCAATACTTTACTTGCCACTTGATTTAACCTTGATGTTACGTACCGACTGCAGCTTCATGAATTCAAAGTGTGAGCAAAGCAAATTTTGGGGCTCCCTTGATACAGGTTACCGTCAATCGTCACTTGTAGGTTAAACGGCAAGGTACTCTGCCTTTTTTTGCCTTGAAAAAAATTTCGATAACAGCCTCATTGCTAAAAAAAACTAAAAATCCCTGAGGTTTTGCCAAGATTCGAACAATAGACTTTCAAAACACAACATTAGCACCTAACCTTCACTCGACCACGCCGGAAAACAATGCGTGGACCCAAGAATTTCGTACCCTAACAGAGGCTGCCAGCGAATATTGTCGGGTGAACCGTTTTGGTCGTATTTAACAAATTTCGGCAGTGCTGACGCTTGTTTCTTCCGCACCGATCTTGGAGGCGAGGTCAACTATGCTAATACTGCAAGTCATGTAACCAAAGCTCCCTTATTTAAGCCAAGAAAAGCTATCGCGCTTCAGCGTTCCCCCTATGCAAGCTACGGTAGCCGCGAATGAAATTGAATGCACCACTGGATTTCTGGCGTGTATAAACTTTGTTCGTTACGTACCGATCTTGCAGACAAGCCCATCATGCTAACACTACAAGCGATGTAACCAGAGCTCCCGTATTTAACTAGCAAAAAGCTCTCCCAAACACCCGATCTCCCCGATGAAAGCCCAGCTAGCCACGGGGGAATGCGCACTTTCGAATAGACATAGCTTGTAATTTTCCTCAAGGCACCAAATTACCGCACGTTAAAAAAATGTTTGTTTTCTGCGAACGCAATGCCCCCAAACCAGGAAATGGACATGGAATCCGGACGATGTCGCCTGCTTTGGGATGCTTTCTGGCGCTGCGTCGACGCTGATATCTGGCGAACAGCATAGACATCGGCGTAGCGACATAGGAGCAGTGGGAGAGTCAACTTGCCAGCTCGGACCTAAGTAAGCAGCTTGGGCTCGCTGAAAGGGCGAAGACGGAAGGCCGCACCAATGGAGCCCTTGATGACGACCCCACCCACTTGGAAGCACGATGTACCTGTTAAATAAAGTTTTCTCCAACTGCTCCTCCCGAGTCAGCTCACGTTGCAGTGCATTTTGCCGACGCCGTCAACGCGGGGTGACGTCGACGCGCTAAAGCACGGAAAATACACTGCAAGTGGTTGCGGCCTCAGAACAAACCGTAAAATTACGGCACCCACAACCCCACGGCAGCGGTATTTTCACCGCAGACCCTGACATTGCCTTAAATGGCGTAATCTAGATAGCCGGTACAATTACTGTTTTCTTTAAAAAACACCAACGCTCAAGCTCTTCCATATATAATTGGCAACTAATATCTGTATTTACCAATAACTTGGGCATCTCTTTCCCAACGCGTTTTATCAAGGTGGGTGTCTTTCAGGAACTAGTTTATCCCTCGGACGAACACGAGACAGGAAGTGGCTGCGCGGCGAGTCCGATCGTTCGACAGTTGTATTAACTGCACTCCGTATCGATAGGTGTGCTATAGGCCGGTGACGGCACGGGTGTGCACGTCTTGAAATTTCGTTATTTCTCTGATTTGACTACCATGGATTTATCTACCGGACGAAGAAATACTGCCAAGTAGTGGAGGTAAGTGAGTACTAGCGAACCTTGTTTTCTTGTCACATGTATTTAACGTAGTAGAGTTGCTCTCGAACTTCGGTACGCGTAAGCGGTTAGCCCTAACGATTTGAGGGACTCGCTTGGTGTGTTGCGGAGATTTGTCGGTAAACCTTTGTACCTGGCTGCTGCTTTTGTAAACAGAATGAATTCTCGCGCAATTTCTAGCCCTGTATTTGGTGAAGTGTTTGTGTACTGTTCTGTTTTGCTAAGCGAATGTTTTGATATGAAATGAAATAATGGAAGCTGGAGAGTCCGAATATAGGTGCGTGTGCTAATATAAGCGCGTGTGCGAATGTAAGCGTGTATAGGTTACACGCACATAGTGTACTTTTAGCGTGATATTGTTTTTTTTTTTTTTCTGCCGATGCCGTTTTTTTCTTCATAATATTTTTCGGGTAAAAAACCTGCACAATAAATTGAATGATTGCCGTGCGTGTAGCATTAAAATAAAAAATAAATCGAGTGAATTCCGAGAGTACAGCATTAGATTGAAATGCCATCTGGAGGCTTTTTTAGCGTTTCTATTGAGTGTTCAATCTTTTCGAATGCTCAGTTTGGTCGTGAAATGTTGGAATGAACAACGTGTATGCAACCCTAATTTATTTGTTACATCAGAACTAAACGCATGTCGTAACTGGTACAGTATTATGAGCAGCGCTAGTTGTGCTTCGTACTCTTAGTGCACCATCACAAACGTAAATTAACCTTTCAGAACCTAGTAAAAATATTCAAAAATGGCTGTTAAATTTCTGTCACTTATGGAATTTTCCGCTTAATATATTTAGTGTGTAACACACCTTGGTGATCAGAGTAACACAGCATTTGGGATTTCGCAGGTATAAGGCAGAGTATGGTTCTGGTGTCTGGCCTGTAGTTTGCTAATAACTTACATGTTGCAGGCTGCTGACTAATGTAACTTAGACTATGTCTGAATGTGATTGTGCTGTAAAAATGTCTCGCACTACTTTGAAGCTTCCAGCTGTACAACGTATACATACTAAAAATGTAAGCCTAGCAGGACAAGCGAACAGTACAACATGAGGAGTTTTTCAGTTATGTGCTTTTTGAAGGTTTAGTTATGCAAATACACCAACTAGCCAACCTCGCCATTCTGCTGCAGGAAGTATACGGCCATGGCAGTGACACTGGCCGGGTTTGTGCATGTTTCTTTTGCCACATTTTGTGGACATGGCTTCATCCGTGTATATATTGTCACTTCAATCCAACAAGCGGTTAGGATAGACACAGAAAAATGTTTTGCAAGTTCTAATGGGACCTATTGCTGGGCTAAAATGTCCTCAGAGTCCCCATTCACGAAATATAGTTCTTATATAAAGTGGTACCTCGCATTAGCTGCCATAGTTAATGTTAAGGCTGCCTTAGTAGTGCCAGTGCTGACATTAAATTATATCCACTCCGCTCTCTTCCTGTCCCTTAACTTTACACCCATCTTCTAGCGTTCTATTGGCTGCTAGGTCGTCCTTAATTTAGGTTAGACCCTTTTAGTTAGCCTGGAAGTTTCTCCCCTTAGGCGAGTACCGGGGGGATGTAGCTGTCATACACTGCCTTTTCAGGGACAATGGTAGGCGGTCATTCTGTATTATACCTGTTTTAAAAGGCTGTATTAACAACACAGATTTTCCTGTACCCATGCCTAGATTGATGAACTGGCTTGCAAGGGAGGTGCTACTGCAATAGTCTGCACAAGGCGCCTGCTCAAGCTACTGTCGACGGTCAACTTGGCGCAGGACTTCTCCTCGTTTGGGAAACAGGAAACACGCTTTTTTCCACCTGCGAGTGGCATCCTGCATTGTGTGTAACTAGATATCTTCGTGTAGTTACAGACATCAAATTATTTCACCAGACAATGTATAGGGCCGAGATTTTTATTGTCAGTCACATCTTGCGCAAATATCAGCTTTTTCGACAACCTGCGGCTTCTTAGTTTTTATTGCTACAAGCGGTAATAAATTTCATTCTGCCTTTTGACCATAAAAGTTTTACTCACTTTCCAACCAATCCGGTCAGCAACTATTTTGGAAGTTTCCGGCACCAGAACGAACAACGCAAACTGTTCAAGTATCCCTACCATAACTGATGATGGATGCATGCACCATTGAACCACCAAGGAATCATATCCGTGCTTCCATGCGTTTTTATTTATTGTTATTGTTGTTTGAGCGTATAACTTGGTGTGAATCACTGTAGTCATGTAAATCTGTCTTCTTGTAACTAATATTCAATCATTTCCGTGTTCCCCGTTTTTTCGTTTGTCCCCAAATCATATCAATCTGTGTGAAATATCGAAATTGTGTAACTTTTTCTTTTCCTAACCAGAATTCAATAGGTTGTTTCTAAAGCTTTTTGTTGTTTTATTGGTGTCCTGGCATTTCACTAAGTGTGAATCATTTCATCACGTAAATTTCTACTGCTCTTATGACCGCCGTACCGTCATTTCTTTATACACACCTTTTCTGTAGATCATAACCATTTTCCTAGATGTTGCTTAATATAAGGTAGCTTAAATTTGTATGGCACTTACAACCACCACTCAACACCACTTTTGTGTTTTCTCGGTGGTTTTGTTTTATTGTTCCACAAACTTTTCACTACACGTGAATTATTTATTTTCGTAAATTTGCTGTGTTTTTATAACATCATTCAATCATTTCTTTGTTTTTACTTTTCTTGCGTTGTTTTTCAACAAATTGAAATGTGCGATATTTCAAGTTGCATAACTATCCTGTGCTTGTACCCTGGGTTTAGATGTTTGCTTTTCTTTCTATTTTTTGTCAACCTTTCTGCTGTGTGCGACTTATTTAGAGTCATGAATATTTGTACTATTCTTGTACTATTCTGTGGCCCAGAGCAGATAGGAATGAAAATTAAAATGGTTCTGTTGCGAAAGCATATTACATAATTTGGAAGTCAATAAAACTGTTTTACCTGAACTCTTTTTTGTTTTATCTGTACTTTGAAAGCGTTCTTACTACCCAGCTGCAGGTACTTACAGATAGGAAGGGAGGCTGTCATTTTAATTAGTTAATTTTTGAATTGTTTCTGTGATAGTTTATTTGCAGAAGTCCTGTACAGCTGTGCTGTATGGTACACTTCGTGGACGGTACTGTGGTTGCCTTAGTGTCCCGGGCGCTTGTGCTGACCAGGACTGGTTTGCTTTTACTTACTGCCTCTTGTTTTCGATGCGACATTTCTTGTTTACAGCTGTGCTTCGTGTGCTTCTGCGAGAGTGTGTGGTCAGCTTGGCACTTCACATATGAGACTTCATGCAGTATGCAGCACTTCAAAAGTGGAAACACATTAATCTAGAACCCAGGTGCCAAGTAACAGCAAACAGTGCTGAATAGCTAGTAAGACATGTATTTATTTCAAGTATAAATGCTCACAACACGTAGGCAACCTCGGAAAGGGGGCTGGCCAAACTTCCAAATAATGTATAAAGAATGTAAATTTCAGGCATACAGGTTCATCTTAACAATATCATACTAACGCACAAAAGTCATGAATATATCATACTAATGCTTGTGCCAAAGACAGACTACCAATGTACAACAGACATCTACATACGTCTTTCATGCGTACCACTACAATATCCATTAGACGTACCACTAAGATAACGTCCCGTAAACAGCATATAAAAGTACCATGAGGCGTCTATTGTACGTTATTCTTCGTGTGATTTGGATGAGTTTTTTGCAGTTGTAGCAACGTTGAATATATGTAATTCCGACCCCTACGGTACGTCTCCTGGATATCTGCAATGTCGATTTCTGACGTCTCCGGGATATCTGCACGACGTAACGTGGTTTGCTGCGAAACATACGGAGTGCTACAGAAAGAGCAGGTAAACGTATGCTGTTATGAAGCTATTTCGCGCATGATATCCTGACCTGCGTTCCCTGAAGGGTGGCAGGTTGCGCGCTTTCATCCACTTGGCTAAGTAACATCTGCATTTGAAGGCGTATTTCTTATAGCACACCTAACTCACTGAAGGTGGGCACTTCCGACAGGAGAAATTAGCAGAGAATGAGAAAAACGGGTCGAGAAACAATACGAAATAACATGGAAGTCAATGCGGGTAAGGCAGCAAAAGAAAACGATGGCACCTTCCGTCTAATTTCGACGTATATTGGACGCAAAGCTTTGTCTTGATGGATTCTTTGGTTGAGCAATCCCACACTGCGACTGTGTGCTTATGTGGAGGTGCGCAAGACTTCGATTGAATACCAGCAGGAAATCTCGGTTGTGCACCTCGTAGACCTAACGTTCGAGTTGGTAGTGTACGGCGTGAACTGATACCTACGCCTTAGCGTTCACTTCACACATATCGAAATGGCGTCATCGGATAGATGCCGGCTTCGTAGCGCGAAAGACCCGGATTCGATTTCGGTGACGGGAAGCGTTCTCTTTCTTTCACTTCACCCGCGATCATTTATTATCATAGTAAAAGTAAGTTGGTTTCCTGCAAGAAACATTGGCGTACAAAGCTATCAGTGAGGACACTAAACCTTCGCTTTAAGAAGCATCGAGCTTCATTAATGTATGTGAAAAGCCTTGCAAGTCAGTGCTGTCACGTCAGAAAAAAAAAACAGCCAAACAAGCAGCAACGTAATCTCTGTACAGAATACCCTTCCATGGGCAGGTCGATATTATTTAGGCGGTAGGGCTCCCCTCCAACCTTCCAGGATATGCTCGACCAAATGTAGTCAGTGCAATTTTCCACTAACCAACATGAACGTCAAGCGCAGTCTATTGGACCCAGTGGAAGAAAGTCTACGCTGGCTGATATTGCAAGGTCGTTTCGGGTATTCTCATCGTTTCTGAATCCAAAATAGCGGGAAAGGCTGTGGCGACAGCATGGCCATTAAAGAACTGAAGAATGGCATACTAGCAACTATGGAGTTATTGGCGCCGTAATAAAAACGCACAGAACTATTTCCAGGCATTATCGATAGCGTAGTTTGGGTTTCTTGTAATATATTTTAACGTGGAAGAAAAAGAAGCGACTATTTCACGAGTGCTGGCTGGAAATCCAAAGCTCAGCATTTAGGTACCAAACACGTAGGCTTAGAAGGTCCACGTTTTAATGAGAACGAAATGAGTGGCCCAGTAAGGAATAATAAGGCGAAAGACACTTCTGTGGGGACGGTGTTACCTGTACGATGTGGCCTTAGGAGCTGATGGAAATGCATCATTAGCTGCGGCCTTTCTCTCTTACGCCTGAAATAGCAACAGTTACTTCGATATAGTGACGCCTGAAATATCAATAGTGACTTCGCTTCGCAGACGGCACTAATCGGCGTATTGTTAAATTGCCCTTCACGAAGCTTGAGCACTTCGCTCACGAAGCGGGGATGGCGTGGTTGTAAAAGGAGCCTGACACAGGTCGTCTGAATTGGACAAAGAAAAGGAATCATCACACGGATACTTTTAAGTTGGCACTCCTTCTTTATGAAATTACCAAATTATCAGCAGGTACAGGTTCAATTGGCCCAATGTGCGCTTTTTGCGCGTTGATATAATTTAAGTGTAATGAGCGGTCCCTTAATTATTCCACAGCCCAATCAAAATTTTTTATATCCTCGGACAAGCCACTTTCTGACGATGAATTCGTTCAAAAGGCTTTAGATTGGCAAGCTCTCGTAGGCGCTGCTGCTAGTTATAGGTGCTCGCCGCTATCTGAGTCACTGCTGTTGACGGATTTGGATGGAAATCCAGACAAAACACCAGGCCGGATACGGCTGGCCTTCGACAACTGCTATTTATTATGTTAAATCATCGCAACACTGCCACCGGCATTAAGAAAAGTCGAAAAAAATTGCACCATCTTCCCGTGGGGAACCCTGATGAGGATCCGATGCATCATTGGGGTTCCGTGTGGTTCCGTTTTGTTCCCGTTATGTTAAGTGATCTTGTGTTTAGTAGTGCCAGAGGGAATTCCGCGTCCGGGTCCACACCGGTTGCAAAGGCACGCAGGTACTGCTGTATTATGGTGACTAGACTGTGGTACTCGAGACGCCCAAACTTGTCCATCATGTTCTTGGTGATGCTCTCGTCTCTGTGGTAGAATCAGCGGTCTCTGTCAGCGTCGGTGAGGTAACGGTTGTTGACGTTGGCGCGCCGGCGGAGAGCAACGTACACGCCCTCCTCTTCACCGCTTTCTCTTCTCTTCCTTCTTCTTCGGCGGTTCCCCTACGGGAAGATGACGATGGTGTTTGAACGCGAAGCTATCTCGTGATTGATTGTTTGGTTGGCGAATCCGTAGCGGCATCCTGCCGCGATCATCATCACAGGCGCTGCGGACGGGGCGTGAGCAACGTACACGCCCTAGTCTTCGCAGCTTTGTCTTCTTCTTCTTCTTCAGCAGTTCCCCTACAGGAAGAAGACGACGGTGGTTGACCGCGAAGCTATCTCGTGATGGATTCTTTTGTTGGCGCTTACGTCGCGTCGAGATCGGCGGAGCGAGCCTCTGCCGCCACCGGCAACCTGCCGGAAAAATCCCCTTCGCTCAGCTTTGGGGTGAGCCACGGTTCCTTCTTTGCTCACTTTGTGTTTTTTCGTTGTGAAGTGACATTTATCGCTGCTGAGACGTAGCGCAGTGCTGTACAACCCCAAACAATGCTCCCGTCGTCTGCGTTCGCCATCCCGCGAGTCTGTTGCTATGAAGACGACAAATGCTACTTTGCCAGGCTTAAGAGCTGAAACATCATCCTTCTATCTCAAAAACGAAGGCCGTTTTGCGATTGAAACTTTGAGTGAGGGTTAGAATGGCCAAATTGAAGGCGAAATCAACAGCTTATAAGAAGACATCGCACCGAGGAATTAGCGACGAAGCTGTTTTCGCTTCGAAGCGGGAGGGCAGGGTGACGCCATGTTAGTCAAATCAAACCGGAGACAGCAAAGGATGATGGGATAGAGTGCTGGGCTATGTGGGCTCAAGTAATGGCGCGACTCCGCTTCACAAATGTGACGTCAGGGCCTCTCCTAACCTTTTCTTTCCTCTATGCCCTAGGGGAATCATTCCATAATCATCACCAGGGGGGCTGCTGATGGGGCGCGGACGCGGTACATCATCCCGAGCAAGAGTTGCTTCGCATATAAAATTGTCAGTGCTGCACAGAAACGCAAGCTTCGCTCATGAGACTGTACAGAGTTCTTTTTTATCTGGCCGAGAATGTTTTGTAGCTAATATGATGTTTTTGGAAGAATTCATCGTCGAGATGAATGCACGAAGACACAACGACAAGAAATTTGTTACTCCGACACCAATTCGACTAGCATTCTCTGCGTCGCGAAGATGACAACATCCTTGTCTTCTTTGTTGTAAAAGTTCAGGATTCGTTCTTTCTCTGTGTTTAAGTTACCACTTTTAAAATGTCAAATAGGTATAGCTTGGTACAACGAACAGCGGTGAAATATTCCACCCACGCAATATTAGGCACTTTTTTGCCGTGTTGTGATGTTTCGGGGTATTGATATTGCATCACAGAAAACAGATTCGCTCCCTTCGTTTATGAGGTAGAAAACTTTTGCGTTATTCATAGCTGTATGGCAGTATCCTTTCCGCTTGAACAACCTCCATCACCATTGAACGAGTAAAGAGGACGAAGGGTCGTGCAGGTGACAGATAAGTTTGTTTGCCCATAGGAATGTCGGCGGTTTGGACTACGAGCCATATCCCATTAAAATAATCCGCCTGGGTGTGCAGAAGAGTACGTCCTGTATATGATATACCCGTTGGGTTAAAATAAAAGAAATTTGCAGACACCAACTCCCAGCAAATTATTTACTTTCCCTACATTTTCCAAAAAAACCGCCAGTGGTGCGTAGGCCGTTGGAGTTGCATGACATGGTTTACAACTTTCGCATCGCACAGTACGAGTTTACAAACAGTAATTGCTTACGTTCCCTACAAAATACTTCGACTCATAAGCGACACACACTTTCATTTTGGGGCGTTCTTTGGTGGTCTTCACGATGATACAGAAGAATGCGGCCTAGCAACGCCGGGTTTCCTTTGTATGATATTTCTGCGATACATTCATTGAACATGCCGAAAGAGTAAATGTTTTAATTGATGAGCCGTTTTGCCCATGCGCTGCATAATACACCATTGCAATGTGACACACGGGAGCTTTTGTTCCGCTGGACCACGCTTCAGAAAAAAAATGAGAAAAATTTTGGAATGATAAAAATAGAAAATATGACTACACCCGAAGAGCAAAACTAAATATGAATCGTGTCCCCTCAAGTTTATTTTACTCTCTCTTAACATTTTTGTCGGTGAAGATTGACAAATGTGTAGTGATGCAAACAAGCAACAAATCTGCGTGAGGATAATTGGTGGCTTCCAAAACCAATATATTTGTCAGCACTTTTTATTCTAACGTGTGATCTGAAAACCCCATCCCTTACACACGTGCATTTTACTTCGGATGCATGGTCTATGGCGAGCTAGAAGACTATATCGTGATGCTTAGCCAGCACGCTCCACGAAAAGCCTATTTCAACACGAAATTGCAAAGAGCCAGTGTGTAGATATATTGAACCGATCCTCTTGTCTGGTTGCGGTGTTTTGATCGCTGCCTCTTAATACCTTACTTTAAATGTGATTTATTGCGGTGTTACTTTTTTGGTATAGCCGCGGTTTGGTGGTGGTATGTTTGCTTTGTTGCTTGTCGCGTTTGATATGAGACTGTAGCTCGCGCCCCTCTTAGTGGGCTCGTTCAGGTGGAATTCGCTTTTAACGTTAGTTATTTCAAACTAGAATCACATCCTCATACTTTTACATTTTAGGCTGATGTATTATTTTTGCTTAAGTTCGGTCTGAGCGCTTGTTGCTTGTTGCTTGAAGGCTGCGTTGTTGATGCCACGCGGACCTTCAAGATATATAATAGAACGCGACTCGTTCAGAAAATTGCTGCGACCTAAAATTACAAGATTCAATATTATGTGCGTATTTGCGATGCGTCACCATGACGCATATTTTTGAACAAACAATACTGAAATCAACATCATCGACATCATCAACAGCCTATTTGGGTCCACTGCAGGACGAAGGCCTCCCCCATTCACCTCTACCCATTTCTGTCCTGTGCTTGCCCTCTCCTTTCTTTGCCTCTGAATTAATATATTTCATCTCTCCATCGGGTTAATGGCCTTCCTCTTCTTCTAGTCCCGTCTCGCGGTGTCCATTCTGTGGTCCTTGGGGTCCACCTGTTGTCCGTTCGTCGTACCGCATGGCCAGACGAAGTCCATTTTTTTTCTTAACCTGGACCCTTATATCATGTATCCGAGTTTGTTCCCTAATACAGGTAGCTCGTTTTCTGTCCCTAAGCGTTAATCCTAAAATTATTCTCTCCATGGCACCTTGAGCAGACCTAAGTTTGCATTTTAATTGTTTAGTAAGTTTCCAAGCCCCCTCCGTATGTCATCTCCGGCAGGACGCATCAGTTGAATACCTTTCTTTTCAGGGGTAGAGGTATCTGACTTTTTTTATTGGAGAGTGCTTGCCGAATGACCCCATATCTGTCCTATTCTTCGCCTGATTTCTTTCTGGTGGCTTGGGTCCTCACTGACCATTTGGCTAAGGTAGGTATATTGTTGTGCTTCTTCCAGTTTTTCGACTCCTAGTCAAAAAAGGCGCGTTCAGCCTGTTTATTTATCATCGCTTTAGTGTTATTCATTTTTATCGTTAGCCCCACAGCGAAGCTATGTGATTTTAGTTCCTGAATAATGATTTGGAGTGCCTGTGCAGATTCGCTGAGGAAGGCTATGTGATCTGCAAACCTTATGTGGCCCAGGTATTCGCCGTTTATTCGTAAGCCTAAGTTTTCCCAGGCAAGCGTCCTGAATACTCTCCAGGCATGCTGTGAAACACTTTGGTGAGATAGTATCTCCTTATCCCACTCCCCTTGGGATAACAAATTTGTCACTTTGCTTGTGAAGTGTAATTGATGCCGGTGCATTCCTCATTCTGTCGTCTAGGAGTCGTAGGGTGGTGTTCTCTGGTCCTTGGTCCTTTAAGGCACCCATCACTGCGGCGGTGTTTCCTGAACCGAATGCTGTTTCATGGTCTCTAAATATCATATAAAGTGGTTTTGTCATACTTTGCACATTTTTCTATTACTTGGTTGATGACATGAATGCGATTCATTGTAGAGTATCCTTTTCAGAACCCAGCCTGTTCCCTCCGTTATTGGAAGTCTAGGCTGGTTGTTCTGTGGCTAAGTATTATTTTGGTAAATAGCTTGTATACAACCGACACCGACGGAAGGCTGATGTTTCTGTAGTTCTTATGATCTTTGTTATCTCCCTCCTTGTGAATTAAAAATATGTTGGCATTTTTCTATGCTTTTAGTACTTGTAAAGTCCTTAAACATACTGAGAATAGTTGAGCAAGCTTTTCTAGAAATATATCTCCACCCCCTTTTTCAAGGTCCATGGTTATGCCTTCGTCGCCTGCAGCTTTTTCTTTTTTTAATGCCCTCAACTGCCTTTTCTACTTCATTTTTCGTTACTGGGGGAACATCGCAAGCAATGCTTGTAGCTTCGGTACTTTCTCTCGCTCTAACGTCACTGGCGTATAGCTTGGTGTAGAACCGTTCTGAGATTTATATTATCTCTCCCATATTGTGGGTAACGTTGCCCAGTTCATCGCTCAGAGCGTCCATTCTGTCTCTGCCAATAGCCAGCTTCCTCTTTGTTGCCTTCAAGCTTCCTCCGTTTCTCAAGTTTCCTCGATGGCCGCCATGTTGTACGCACAAATGTCATTTGTTTTACTTTTGTTTAATAAATTTGACAGCTCCGCTTGTGCAGTTTCATCTACCGTACTGAACAATATAATCTACTTGCGCTGTAAAATAAGTTCCTTCGTTTGCCTAGTTAGTTTCCCAGTTTGAGTTCTACGTGCTGCTTCGCCAATAGCCGCTGCTGATTCTGTGATTGCTGTTTTGAGGTTATCATTTAGGTTGTCCACACTGTCCTCGTTCTGACCGCCTAGAAGCACGAACTTGTTCTGAAGGGTTATTTTAACTCCGGCAACCTATCACTGACTGACCTGACGCTGGGTTTCTTACTTTTTACGAGCTTCCTTGTTTCTTTTTTGAGATTTAGTATTACTTTACACCTAACCATCCTATGATCAATGCATATTTCCCATGCTTTGAAAAATTGGTGGTTGCAAGTGCACTTTAACTGCTGCCCATAACCGCTACCATTCTTTTCTTCTGATATAAAAGTAAGACTATGTAATTTAGCACCTCGGTGAAATATCTCTCACGTTTTCATTGCGCGTATTTTGGGCATTCACCTTTTTCTGCATTAATAATGCCACAAGGCAGAGATTTAATTGCAGGCGTAGTAAACAGCGCTAACTACAAAGCAGCACTTGAACACAAACTTTTTTCTAGAGTTTTTGTTTTCCTTTGATTGTATCCCTGCTTGGTTGCTGCTCTACTGAAACCCGCCACGCACCTAATACTACGAACCTGATCAGCCATGCAAGGCTTTTAATACTCACAAACAGAAAGCAATTTTAGTGACTTCTAATAAAAAGATTGCTCTTTTTCTGCTAACTTCAAATGACATAGCCGCGGACTACCCTGCTGTTCAAACAAGTTTTTATTGCAATCTCAATTCTTTAAAAATAGCAAGACGTTTTTGTTACCATTCTGCAAAAAACTTATAGTAAACTCGTCACACAAGGAGACACAATCTGTTCCGTGTTAATCACCGCATGTTTACAAGAGGCATTCAGAACATTGTAATGGGAACAGGTGGGTGTAAGGGTTCATGGAGTATACCTTAGTAATCTCACATTGGCTGATGGCGTTGCCTTGCTAAGTACCTCGGGTGACGAATCGCAAAGCGCAATTTCCTCACTGCACAAGCCGGGTAGAATCGTGGGCCTCAAAAATGCAGAAAACTAAAGTAATGATAGATATAACGAGACCACGGCGTTAGAGGTACGTGGCGAGGCAGTGGAAGCAGTGAGCCAGTATATCTACTTAGGCCCTGTGACTCTGGATCCCAACCATGTGGCACAGATTGCTACAGGGATAAGATTGGGTTGGAGGGCATTCGTTAGGCATTCTCAGATAATGAATGGCAGCCTACTATTGTCCCTGAAGACGAAAGGTTACGGCAGCTGCATCTTACCGGCGCTGACCTACGGGGCAGAAAGTTGAAGGCTCACTAAGAGGGTTCAACTTAAACTCAGGATGACTCAGAGTGCAATGAAACATAAGATGATAGGTGCAACATTAAGGGACAAGAATAAAGTCGATGGGGTCAGGCAACGATCGCGTGTTAAGAACATATTAGTAGAAATTGAGAAGAAGAAATGCGTGTGGGCAGGGCATGTAATGCGAAGGCAAGATAGCCATTGGTCATTAAGGGTAACACAGTGGATCCCTAGAGAAGGCAAGTTTGGCAGGGGCGGCAGAAATTTAGATGGGCTGATGAGATGAAGTTGGCGCAGTAATTATAGGTCGCAGTTAGCACACGATAGGGATAGTTGGAGATCCATGAGAGAGGCCTTTGCCCTGCAGTGGTTGTTGACAGGCTGAGTATGATGATGAAACTCGAATATTTGCCATACGTTATGTTTACAAAATGTCATGAAAAAGTAGGCAGTTCAACTATGCGCCCTCGAATGTTTGCTGCTGTGGCATGTTTCTCATCGTTACTAGTAATAAACGGAACATAAAAACATCCAGTTACTGCAGGTTCAACACCCAGCCGGGAATCGGTTCGCCGAAATATGCCTTCCGTGATCACATCCGACCATATCCTGGAATGGAGGAAACTATGTTCAGCTGGTGCTCCTTTGTACTTACAGAGTAGCAACATAAGCAGGGTTTGGCTGCTCCCCATTTCTGCAGAGCGTGCTCTAGATGTTACACCAACCACAAATGAAAGGAGGCTGTTTCCAACCGTGCGCAAGTTTTAAATAGCTGCCTGCTACTCGGTGAAGCTCTGAAAGCTCCACAAGCGTGTCGGAAAGTTTCTTTCTAAGAGACGCGGCTTTGCTCATATACTTCTGGTATTACCGCATAGGCAGAAAAGCACGCGCCTGCAGAGTTCCGGGTGTTCTCGGTAATAT
This sequence comes from Haemaphysalis longicornis, assembly GCA_013339765.2. Classification (NCBI taxonomy): domain Eukaryota; kingdom Metazoa; phylum Arthropoda; class Arachnida; order Ixodida; family Ixodidae; genus Haemaphysalis; species Haemaphysalis longicornis. The sequence goes on along the minus strand of CM023452.1, from coordinate 38,741,744 downwards.
GTCGCAGGCTGCGGGTTCGTGCTTTCCTTTGAAGCCATCTGCTCTGGAACGAAAAAGCGCTCTGTATCTTTCTTGCGACATCGTTTCCATTTCCGCCGGAATTTCAGGTTTTGAAATCGACGAAGCTTAAACACTTGCATCACGTTCGTCATACTACTATATTTCGGGTAGGCATAGGTTAGCCACATTTTATTTGCGAAACGGGGCGAAATATGGCCCACGCTGACTTTGCAAATCGCAAGTCCGCTGAAGGAGAGGCACGTAGCAATTTGTGGATCAAGTTCCACGGGGACGCCCAGTAAACATTTGGAATGGAGCAAAAAGGAATGGAGTAAAAAGGAATGGATTTAAAAAAATCAACCTGTTTTTTTTTCTACGGACACCTGCCTTAGATATCAAGCTCAATTTCGGCTCTGTTCCGCATTGTAGTCACGACTAAAACGTAGAAAATATTATTAACATGTTAAAGTTAGCGCTATAAAATGAACTCACTACAAAAAATGGCAGCATCTCCACTACGTGCATGATGGCGAGGGTGCGGTGTACAGGGACTCCAAATGACATCAAAGTTGCGCCTCGAATGACATCTTATTTGCCTACCGACAGTCATCCGATTTTCGCCGTAAGTTGCAGCCTGATTATTCCCACAATGAAGCTGTTACAAACCGTTACACGCGAGGGACTAAGCCGTTTGACTCAAGGGTACTAACTAAAGGTCGTAGACCACTGAGTAAGACGACTCACACTGTCTCGCATACCAAACGCAGGTTCGAATCCTGCTGGTGCCTATGGGATTTTTTGCGATTGTACATGCTGTGCGTACGGACGCAGACGGGCATTGTGAGGTCCTAAGGTTCTCGGCACCTAATATCAAGGAAACGTCAGATCTCAGCGTTCGTGCTACACAAGGCCACCATAAAGCCGAAATCAAAATACCAGTACAGTAATACCGCCATCGGTCTTCCAGCGTAGTCAAAATTGGATCGATAAGAGGCAACAACGTGAAACATTTTAATGTCGCTGTAACGTTTGTTGGTGGTGGTTTATGTCGGTGCATTCAAGTAACCAAAAAAATTATGAAGCTACAGAATGGGTGACAGGAAATAGCTGATGGGTCAAGAAGTTTCCGATGTGGTCGTCGATGTATGGCTTCACAAACACGAAAAATGTTTCCTGCTAGTCTGCGAGACTATCTGCATGAGGCCATATTTATCCCCCAACAAAAACCTGAAAGAATTACAGGACAAGAGGCACACAGGTAAGACAGTTTCACGCTGAGAAAACTTCTGGCATACAACATACATATAAATATTGTTCTGTTAGACAGAAGTCGTGGATAACCCACATTTACGGCAAAACATGTGTATATAACCTGAATTAGCTTTGTTCGTAGCAAAAACCGATGTAGTATTGGCCTTAGCGCTAGAAAAAACAGAAGAAAAGGATTTCCAAGATCGGCGAAATAAACGTAATCCCAATAAACATTTCTCCGCCTGCGTTTAAAAACACTAAGCAAAGTTCCAACAATTACGCCACGTCAAGACAAACTCAAGCAAATTTATTCGAATTCAGAAAACGTCCTACACACAAAGCACAAGTTAGCCTAAATGGCAGTTCTTTGGCTGGAATACGTCTTTTAAACTCCTCACGGCAGGCGAACTGCTCCCACGTGTGGTAGTATGATGGTGGAAAAACTGCCAGTTTACACCGGGGGCCACAAGCCGTCGTAAATAGGAGCATTTACCACGATTATACCACTTCACAAAACACAGTATCTAGCTGTGAATACTGCGTTTGTCCCAATGGGAGTATTAAAAACTCCCACGCCTCCTCCGTCTCCTTCTCCTCCTCCACCCTTCCTCCTCTACGCCTCCTTACAAAATGGCTGTCAGTTGGTGTCGTGTGTCGTGTGAGCTCCAGCGTCCCCGACAATTTATTGTCGATGTGAATTTGCGGCCGCAAGAACGGATGTGAAGTGCTTCCCGACAATCTAAGCTCGTTGCGAACATTGTGGAACCAGCCTACACTGACGTGCGACGCACTGCAACGTCGCCTCCGTGTCACCGACCTTCGAGCCGACGGAATACGCCAGCGAGCCGACGCAAGGCCTAAATGCAGTGATCGCTGTGAGTGGCTCGTTAAAAACAACGCAGTTGTGCCTCTGCGAGGTGGTTGAAGGTAAGATTTTCACGTTTTTTTATTGTACCTAACATTTTGGGAGACTTGTGCCCCTTCTAGTGTCAAATAAACTCAGCGTGTTTCCCGCGTCACTGCACGGGCTATTCTCCGCCATTGGAGGTGAGCGTTGTACGTGAGAGAGGGCGCAATGCCCGGAACGTCATTGGGGAGGCCGAACGGTGTGAAAGCAATGCGTATTTGCGAGGGTCTCGAGTAGAACACTCACTCATTCACACTCGCGAGCAGAATGAGAACTGTCCGAACTCTGAACGGCTGTTTGGTGTTTTTGTTAGGCTGTGTTTGGGGCTTACTGGCAGGCGAAGGTGAAGTTGGCTGGTCCAACGCCGCAGGTCGGCCGTTTTTCTTGAGAAGTACGTGTGGTGCCAGCCGCGCCTGCTACGAGGAGTGTGACTGCCGCGTGCCGCCGCCGATTAATTGTTTTCACTGGAACAGGAGAGGGTCGGGGCCCCGTGGGAGCTCTCCGTGCGTTAGGCGCGTGTAACTATAACCAGCAAACGCCATTTGAGGGAGCATTCTGTAGAGTCGACGGACGACTGCTTATTTTTTTTTTCTTTTTTGAAGGGGGCAGGCGCAGGCGTCACACCGACCGAAATTTTTCCTTACGGGTTCGAGGCTCTTGGGGGCCTACGAACCGTTCCAGCACGCACAGCCGCGACCTTGCTTCGTATCGTAATCCCTTCACAGGAGGTTGGCCGTCATATCGCCAACCAGCAAAGGTAAAAATAGAAACGAGGGGAGTAAGGAACAGCAAGAAGCGACGAGATAGTGCCAGTCGTCGCGTAAGTTTCGAATGGTGTTGGCTTGCTGCTGTCGTTACGAGCTCGTTTCCAGTTTACAACCACTGAAAACTTCAGTTTGTTCAGTTACGGCAGGACCCTTACGTTAGCTCACTCCTGGGACATGCTGGCGCTCGTCGCCGACTTCGTCAAATCGCTCTGACCTTGGGGAAAAAAATGCTGTAAGCACCGCGCATTGACGCTCGTATCTTTCTGGTCGAAGCAGAGAGCTCGCGCGAACGGCTTTCCATACACGACACCGGCCAACTGGCATAAGTGATACTGCTACTGAAATTGAACTATTATTAACCGTAATCAAAATATGGCACATACGTACCAGTCTATATTCGTCCGTCGCGACGGGGCTGACGAGGCAGCGGTACCGACGGCTGGGCGTTCGTCTGTTGTGGCTATCGCGGAATGGTCGCTTTCCGTCCACCGCGTATCCCACAACTCTTGCCGCTCGTGCACTTAGAAGCATTGAGCGTTTTTGTGGTGTGAGGTTGTTAAATGCAAGCCCGAGCTCCTCGTCGAGAGTTTTGTTCTCCGGATCAGGCGATTCCATGACTAGGGCTGCGGGTGCACTAGGATTTACAAGTATTTTTAAAATGGCCGCCGTCTCGATCGACTCCCGCGTGTGGGTGCTATATGGAGTCGGCATACTATGTATCTGTTTCATGGACCGGCTCTATGACGGCATTGTACACGTCACGGAATGTTCAATTTTAGCGGGAGATTTAAAATTTTGGCTTAAATTGCCTTATTTTTTAATGAATAAAGCATCATTTGCTTCCGGGAAAGCGCTTGGGGTACTATGAAACACCTAATCTTAACTTTGGGTGAGGGGAGAGAGGGGCAGTACGGGTGGTCTGAAGCTCGCTCCCTGAACACTACACGCATGGAAAAGAAGTAAAGGAAGCATTTTGAGAAGTTGGTCATCAAAATGGTCGCGCACCCTTTTGAACACCAGAGCACTTCGTTTTGACGAACTAGTGAGCGCAGGTGTCTCGGACGGAAGTGCAATTTTGCGTAGCTTTGAATAAACATTCAGACATTACGGAAAGTTGGACACAAGAGTGACAAGTTTAGCGTCTTTACAGTGCCGTTTCTTACCCGCCGCGGTGGCTCGTGGCTAAGGCGTTGCGCTGCTGAGCACGATGTCGCGGGTTCGTTTCCCGGCCGCGGCTGCCGCTTTTTTGATGGAGGCGAAAAGCAAAAACGCCCGTGTGTACGAGATTTCGGCGCACGATAAAGATCCCCAGGTGGTCAAAATTCATCCGGAGCCCTCCACTGCGGCGCGCCTCATCACCTGCGTTGCGTCGGCGCGTTAAACCCTACAATCAATCAAATCAACAGTGCCGTTTCTTTTTTTTTTAGGTCAGATGCCCAATATGCTTGTGTATTTGTTGCCGCAGATAAAAAGCATTTTGCCATCCCTCTAATGCATGTGCTGCTGTGGCTTCCTGGGGAACGTGCCAGGAGGTGCGGCAACGTCAGCGTTTTGGAGGCAGGTGCAAGCAAACAGCGCCCCGACGAGATGCTGACCTCATTGTTTGCGAAAGGTTAATTTTTTTTTCGTTGAGGAGTGTTGCAGTAGATAAAGTTATTACCAATATACCTTGTGTTCTCGATGAAAGTGTTTTGTTGATTCAGTGTTTTTATTGTCTTATTAACATGTTCACACGTATATCCTATTTATGTAATTTTTATGGAATAAATTGACTGTGCAGAAAAGAAACTTTTGACGTTTCCCCATTCAAGTTTGAACAGAAAAAGACTAGAAATTACGTAATCCTCAACGAAAAATGAAAATGCAGCCTGTGCGCTCATTAAGAACTCCCAAATAGAGTAATAAATTCCTCTGCTGCGCTTATATCAAGCGCACAAAACCAAAAACAAAAAAAACTCGAATGCAGGTCAACACTGCTCCCAACGCGCCCCATGAAAAGTCCCAGTTGGAGGAAACAATACACATCCCAATGGTACCCCTGGAAACTCCCATTGTAGTGGCAGTAAAATGAAACTCCCATATGCTACTGAAAAAAACTGCGGAAATAATGGGAGTGAGGCGAAACTCCAATTGGAAGGAGTTTTGGAAACTCTGAATTTGTACTGCCTTATGCAACAAGCCATTTACTCCCATTCCGGCTTATTTGTGTTTTGTGTGTATTCATTCTCAGAGTAGGGACAGGTCGTAGAGAGCAGCTTGTGTTAAAAAATTTACACCATCTTCCCGTGGCGAACCCTGATGAGGATGCGAAGCATCGTGGCGGTTCCGTGTGGTTACATTGTGTTGCCGTTATGTTGAGTGATCTGGTTTTTACTACCGCCAGAGGGAATTCCGCGTCCGGGTCCACACCGGTGGCAAAGGCGTGCAAGTACTTCTGTGTTACGCTGAGTAGGCGGTGGTTCTCGAGGTGCCGAAACTCGTCCATCATGTTCTTGTCGATGTTGTCGTCTCTGTGGTAGAATCGGTAGTCTCCGTGAGCGTTTGTGAATTAAAGGTTGTTGACGTTGGTGCACCGGCTAGGAGCCACGTACACGCCCTCCACTTAGCAGCTTTGTCTTCTTCTCCTTCTTCTTCTTCAGCGGTTCCCCTAGGGGAAGATGACGACGGTGGTTGAACGCGAAAGCTATCTCGTCATGGATTCTTTGGTTGGCCAATCCCTAGGGGCATCCTGCCACAATCTTCATCAGAGGCGCTGCGGACGGGCCACGGACGCGGGACATCCCCCCGAACAAGACATGCTTCGCATCTAAAATGGGGGCGTGTTACCAGTAAAGAGGTTAGAAGACGACGATTGTGGACTATAACACGCGGTAACTAAGCTTTGGCTACAGGCCGCGCCATTGAAGAAGGGTCGTGATTACTTTTCCCCAAATCCGATTCTTGATTAGCACGGAAACATTGACAGGTGGGCGTCATCGCTTTTTTCCTTCATGAGAAAAGCAGCCACCACGGCCGGTACAGAATCCGCATCCCTCTGCTCGACAGCCACTTAGCAACCACGGCGGATGGTTAGAAGTCTTTTAGTGTGATTTGTAGCGAACAAGCAAGTACACAATATTTTTCTATCTTTTATTTTGAATTAGTGGTTTGTGGAGGCAGATTTGCTGTATGTAGCAGCGTTTGCCCTAACATATATGTTATGTAATTTTATATGTAATTTTGACACACTGAACGTTAATTTAGTATAGCAGGAATTCCCTGCAACGAGGAACTTACTGAAGTATCCACACTTGCATCGTAGGCCTCTGGCAATTTTCAGTGATTGGAATACGTCGTGGCAAAACACCGACTGTTATCTTACCACCATAATGCCCGCATGTTTTCAAGCTTTGACGGCAATTCCTAAAAAAAATAAGGTACAGCGGTTTTCCCTTGTAATTTACGCAAGGCATCGGCGAGGTCCAATGTTAAGCGCTGCTACGTTGTAATACGCTTACTTTTCATAATAATAGCAAAGCGCGGATCTTGCCACCATCATTAGCAACAAATATCAGGTCACATACACCCAATCTGTAAAGATGTAGGGCCAGTTATGTATGAATAATCTCTTTCATTGCTGCATGCACCCCAAATATAAAATTACTGAAGTGAAACATACGCCTTGAAGCGGTGGGCATCCTGTGAAACAAGGAGCACGTCATTTAACCACATCGATGAAGGGCCCGCTAAAAGGGCGAGGGAAACCACTAAAGGCAATCACGCAACAGCCCTGGATTCGGGGCGGGATAGTTCATCCGCCCGAAAAATAACGTTGGAAAACACTTTTTTCTCTTGTGATTGCGATGATTAGGATGATTGTTATTACGATGATTAATATTATGATGCTAGAACGTCACAAATGTAATAAAACAGTAATACAATATTATTGTGAGCCGTGAATTATCGCCTCTGGTGGCTGCGTCTCATTGCACGAGGAATAAATGTGAAAAAATGATTTGCGCCCCCGAGATTTTTTCCTCCGCACTACCCGTAAATCCCTCATCATCACCTAGTGGCGCCTAGCGTTTCATGCTTTTTTGTACATAATGATCATCACTGTCGTCGTCTACAATCTCAACATAATCATCTCCGTTCCTGGTTTGTTTGTTCAGCAGCAGTTTCGCTGACCTCGTTTTGTTGTGGTGTTCCCCCACATAATCGGTACCTATATCGGGGTGATCTAACCTCACCCTTGTGCCACGCCTGCCAGGAAATTTGTTTGTGGGAACATTTATTCCTTTTTTGCTGCCGATTCTCTCACCATCAATGAAGGCTGCTGGAGGCTCACTTGGGGTGTCTTGGACTGCCACTAACTTTGCCAGTGTTTTTTTCTTTCTGGGGAACGAAGCTAGGCCACTGCCATGGGGATGTTTGTCAAGCCATCCATTCCTTCATTTCAGAGAGGGCTCGTCTGCCTTGCTCAAAATATTCTGATCAGGTTTGCTCGTTCCTATTTCTTTTTCTATTGTATCTTCAATCTACGTAATCAATTCTTTCTCGACTGTACTGTCTTGCTTTATCTGGTTCTTTTTAATTAAAAACAATCTTATCTTCAATCTACGTAATCAAATCTTTCTCGACTGTAATGTCTTGCTTTATCTGGTTCTTTTTAATTAAAAACAATCTGGCCAAACCCCCTGAGTGGGTATGCGCCAGTATATGGGCCACCTTCACCACCTCCAATACATTGACATCAGCGAATGTTGCGAATCCGTGTCTTTCAATATTCTGGACACAGCAATCATCAGTCGCGTGTATTTATTCGCCCAAGGGCAGCTCTTAGGCTTTTATGCGCACCCCAAAAGAAAGTAATTGATTATAGAACATTGAATTTTTAAGTATTTTATTAGGAAAAAGTACAAATCCGACGGCATTCAGAGATATCGCTACAAAAATATGTTGGCGAAAGCTATGTTAGATAGCTTCTTCTGTACGTGGACTAGTCGGAGCGGGGAGACAATTATACACAATATGTATCGATTCACGCCTGCACAGGTGCAAATTAATCAGGCGGATGGTTGACTAAAAAGGCTACAAAAAACTCACAGCTTGGACTAGAGTACTAAAATAGAACTGTTTCTGATATTTTACTTAACTGCTGCTCCTGCATTTGTGGTTACTCTAAATGCGTGGCAAAACCTTTCCTTCAATAATTGCTTGAATAGACTCAAAATGATAGCAGCACAGCCGGTTTTGACGCGAATATCACTACGAAAATTATAGTAATGTGGGTTTAAGGGTAGGGTAACATTCCAGGCAGGCCAGGGGCTGCCGCCCTCACGGCTTTCGTTTCAGACCTAAGCCTTACCAAGGAAGCGCGAAAATAAATACACATATGCGTAGAGTTCACAGCAAGAAACAACATGACTGCCACAATTTACAAGAACGTGAAATTGACCGCCAAATATGTCTGCCTAGTGAAGCCTTAGTAAACAAAGAGCCCTTTCCCTTTACGTGGTCTGCCTTGAGGCTCGCGATGACCCGAATCACTCCAGTGAGGAGGGCCCGGTAGTAATTTTGTACATTGTCGACATATGCGCTGCTTGTGAAGCAGTGACGAGCAGCAGTGGGTGCGGCACGATTTGGGTGGCATGATGTGTGTGAGGGAAGTTCCCCCCCTTGCAGGTTCTTTTCGGATATACTCAGTGGTGGCTGGAACTTGCCACACTGCCAATAACTAGACAAGGGCGTATCCAAAGAACACAACCAAAATATATATTGTTTCGTTGAGCCAGGACAGAGATGAGACGAATCAAAGCGACCCAAAAAGGGATAAAGCGATCTATTTGCATTATTTGCATGATCTCGGCCACGAGACAGAACCTGCGCTGGATGGGCGCCTGCTGTGCTTCATCTTTCTCTGATGTTGAACCAATGCACCATGTTTCACTGTTCTCATTCTTGTCGTCTTCTGGTAACAATATTCTTGAGAAAACAAAACCATGGAAAGAAACATGTCAGGACTACATACAACATGACAAACAGCAGCCAATCACTATTCAAAGTTGAAACAACACGTGTATTAAACTAGGAAATACAAACTCCCGAGAAAATATACAGTCCCCACCACATGTACACGGTGATGTGGCGCTGTCCGTATGACGTCGTGGGTTCGGGTGATGATGCGAGGCGAGGCGCCTTGGGGCAAGAGAGGCGGCGTCGCGAACGCCGGAACGTCGACGAGAACACGCACCGTTGTCCTCGTAGACAACGGTCTCCTCGGCACCCGCTCACGATCGGGCATCCTGTAGCAGCGGGCAGGAGGAAAATAGCCTCTACTGGTCAACGACAGGCAGCAGCCGGTCTGTCGTCCAAGTGTGGAGCACGCCAACCTTGCTCGCCTCCACGATTCAGAAGTCACGCCTCAGCTCCAGGGTGCCGAAGCGCCAGGTAAACCTCTATCGAACTCGTGTCCCAAAAAGCCGACGAGCTTCGAGTCTTCCACCCGGACCTCGCGCTCCTCCAACATCTTTCGTCTGCTCCTCTCGGCTCTCTCCAACGTTCCAGCGAGGCCTCCCCACGAGGCGGTAATGGCCACTTCTTATTGGCTCACGTCATTCTCTCGTGTGTCTTGCGTCTTCTACTGTCGAGGCGCAATCAAACGAACGGTGATCCCTGCAGCCCGCATTCACGCCACGAGTAATTCGTGGATATGTCCCCGTCACGTTGTTGTCGTCGTCGTCGTCAACACGAGCGCGTCACCTCACAACGAGTTAGGTGGATCAAGGTAGAGTGAATCTATGCGTAGGAGAAACTCCGCGCTATGCTCTCCTTTTTGTGCATCCATGATCCTCGGAAAACAGCAGGCCTAGCGCTTTGAGGTGTGCATAGTTGATGTGGCCTAAAGCTCATTGTATTGCGGCTTTCTGAGTGATCCCGAAAACGCCAGAAATTTTTAAGATCATAGGTGTAGAACTTTTAAAATGTTAAATTTTGAAAGTTTGTTCGTTCGGTTGTTCATTCCATCAATCCTTTCATCCTTCCTTTCTTCCTTTTTTCCTTTTGTTTAGTGAGGGAAGGAGGACCCAAAAGCGCTTTTATTCGACCTAATATTGGTTTGTCTCTCGGGGGCGGCCACCCCCAACTTCACTTCCCCTACTGCGAGTGTTGCTTTCTCGACCAAATTGAGAGTAGCACTAATACACATTTTTCGGTTCCTTTAGAGTCGCACAAACGTGGGAGCCTTCGGTTGCCTACTGGCCAGTAGGGCAGAAAAGCAAGTGAACCACTTATGTTTCTACCGCAATGCTTCCCCTACTCCGAATGGAGTAACATTGGGCTTCCTGCCATGACGTCTTTGCCTGCATCAGCTAGAAAAAAATGTTCAAAGAAGATGTGACATGAATATATAAAACCTAGAGATGGCAGACGGCTTAAATTTACACTTGCACCGCGTCCTCTGGTATTTCATATGACAGGTTAAACAAAAGAGCGAATATCAATCCTAACGAGTTAGTACGTATGTTAGTAAATGTAAAAAAGAACTTCCATCTTGCAAAAAAAAATTACGTTTCAAACCACTTACGATACGTGCGGTACAGGAGCCATCTGCTAGCGCTAGTTTGATTTGTTTCGAAATGCAGACGAATTCAACAGACCGAAAAAGAAAGAACAGCTACTAAAATATATCGAAGATATCTAATATTCCAGTATGGCGCCACAAATCTGGTTTTGAAAAGAAAGTTTGGTATCAGTTGTTGTTAGCGAGTTTTTTGCGGTCATGTCTGGTGATAGTCAATATGGCACCAATGTCGTATAGAGGTATACACAACACATGCTGCGACGTTCTATGTGTTAATATTGATGGGCGCAGTTCTATATCACTTAAAATCTACTAATAGAGCACTCAGAGTTTTCCAATTGTAAATCGAACCTCTGGAGTACCAATTCAGTTCCTTTCAGTGAACGTGAATATGCGGTGTTATCCTTCCCGTGGAATATTTTATAACACTTTTTCGCTAACAGACGATGATTTGGTTGTCCGGTGTCCGGTAGCTATGCTATTTTAGGGCCGCAGTGTAACGACAGAAAAATGTAGAAAAATCTGAGACACACAGAAGTGAAACGTTAAAGGTTGAGTATGAATGCAATAATAATTTCTGCTATATATTTTTTCCTTTTGGGGGTTTCGTGAATTGTTAAACTAAGAGACACTAATGTATTCTTCGCAGCAACTGGTAATATATAGATGAGCTGTGGTACTTATTATGTAGCGGAAACTAAAAGAAAGTATTGTATTTAGGTAAACCTCTTGAAAAGCATTCCTTAAACTAGTCACATACAACGCAGAGTACGAGATTAAAAAGCAGTATTACATTAAAACGTTTAAAATGGCTTTAGTGCCAATGCTCAATGTTCTCGTTAACGCCACTGTTTAAGATCTTGTTATTATACCCTTAGCAATTTCACCATTCTCTGCGGAAACGTGTTGTTTTCTTCCTAGACATTTTTTATAACGAGTAGTTGATTGAGAAAACAATTGCAGCTCATTTACAACATTATTGTGCAAGAACTATGCTTCAGCCATTATTTGATTGCAGGATATATTGGGTGTGCCTTAAGTTTGGAAAGCCACCCTGGGACATCATGAAAAGAAGCATCGATCAGAAAGGTTTGGATTGCGAGATGTTCTTGGGAAGAACACGTGCAGCTCAATTACAATGTTAATGCACAAGAACTTGCTTCACCCCTCTAATCGGTGGGAAGATATTATGCGTGTGCATTGGGGTTCGAAAGTCAAACTGAGCGGGGATGAAAAGAAGGATTGATAGGAGACAAGTGTGCTTACTAATAGTTGATGGCGAAAAATATGTGCAGCTCAAATACGAATACGAACAAGAACTTCGCGACTACTTTTACATAATAGTAGCATATAATGGGTGTGCAGTGAGTGCGGAAAGCCAACCTGGCCAGGGTGAACTCAAGCACCGATCATAGACGTGTTCCCTGTGCCCATACTACCTGGATATGGTTCCATGATTTAGTGAGATGGCTTTCCTTTTACCCTGAATTAGGTACACCAATTGCACATACTTTTTATTGCATGTGACATAATGGTTCCCACTTTGTGAGCAGGATTTGTTCCCAGTTTCGGTGCACCGAAAACCCATTTCAGTCATACACTTTACCCAGCCTCAATTTGTATATCTGGGGCACACGCAGAACTTTGCCCCCATCGTTCCACACGACTGATGATACCATAGCAATCTTTGCGCAAGAAGTGCACGCTTATTCCAGCCACAGTAATCTTGAACCCGTACGCGTGTGCGTGCGAATGTTCTTTTTCGTGAAAATAGTGAACAGAGCTAAGTTTCCGAACAATACAGAACAATTTCCGAACAATTTCCGAACCCCAGGAAGCAACATTTTTATCAGAAGGAACGGTGAACTATGAGAATGCTCCGCAAAGGACCAGCAGCTTCTAAAACAGTGTTTCGTTCACATAGGGACATAAGAAATGAATCATATTATTTTGTACCGTCAGTACATACCTACCTTCGCCTTAATATTGATTTCCTGTATCCATTATCTATACAATCAATTGGCAGTTATATGAGGTCAACCACCTAAACCAGCTGTCACCATTGCTAACGAAGTTTGGTATTTGCTGAAAGCGAAACTGCTGAAAGCCACCAAGCTTTCAGTTGTGCTCTAACCAAATCCTTTGCGACATCGGTTACGAAATCTTAAAATAAAACCGAGGTAGCGCCTTGCCGTTTCCGTTATTATCAACACTATTTCACTCGTGGTAAATTGATTTCGGTGTATTCATGTAATAGGTAAAACATCTTCCATTAGACTTTGCCTAAATAACGCGAGATGAACGGGTGGTATAAATGGATTTACAGTTATTTGCTACCGCCCAAAGCCTACATCCCATACTTTATACTGCATCCTATTTAGGCTCCACCATGTACGGACGTGGTTTTTCCTAATACGTATCGTGAAATTGTTTGCAAGTTTCCATAAAGCCTACGCGGGGGTCCAAAACAAGGGTGGCGTGACAACTGAAAGCGACATTACAGCACTTTAAACAACGGAAATAAATGAACGCAGTAATAATTTACGCTCAGTCTGGAAACGTTGACATTCAAAAATACGCAGTTTATTTTTACCCTTTGCACATGCCACAACGTGCGTGACGCATCCGTAAATATTAATACACGGCGCAGCGGCGTGCACGCCACCGCAAAGGAGGCAAATTGATTTTACATGTGCAACAGCTGCGATTGGCGACAAAAAAGATACGATGCCTCTGCAAAGATCTATGAAACAGGGACTTTTCAGGACGCGACACATAGGTGACATGTACGAGCAAATTGATTTCCAATTGTGCGTCGACGTCGGTGATGCATCAAAGTACATATGTACCAACATACACACACACTTCTAATGTGACGCTAATGATTTTTCTAACCTTGTCTATTAAAGACTGGTGTATTCAAAAGGAATGTCGATCTTGTGAAAGCCATAAACTTAGTGTGTGAATTAGGTTTTTATCTTAGAACTGCGGCCTACTATTACCAATCTATTCAAGGTGTATGTACTGTGAAAAGGCGCACACGCCTGACGTGGAACTCATTTGCTTATTTGCGTGAAACTTACACAAGCGCAGGTGGGACGGTTTTCCGAACCGGTTCGGACTACAAAGACACGTGTAAAATTTGTGGTTTCGATTCTCGGCCCGAAACTCACCTGCAAACCAATTCATGTCAGCTTCAGGTTGAAAGGTAACGAGTCTTGCATGAATAAACAAACAATCCAGCCGAAAGTGTTTCCTATTTACATTTAAACCCGCATTTTCTTTAGTTTAACGCCTTTACGTGCTTCGGCCCACTGTGTCCACAAAATATTGTAAGCATTCTGGTTGTGTCACTTCTAATAAAGGACGTGAGAAAGGCTTTAGTAATTAAAACTGGTGGGTTGTGTGGGTGGTCACGAAATGCCACTTATACAATGGTAAAATATAGTCTTGCAGCCTTGTTTTTAAAAAAATACATGGCTGAAATGTACATAAAAAAAACAAAACAAAGGTGTTATGAACACTCTGAGAAGCCAAGATAATCGCAACCTGAAAACGTAGAAAAAATTTGCACATCTCCCATCTGCGTTTAGACAAACTGGAAACCTGATATCAAAAGGAAACAAAACTGCGGCATCCCTGCGTACGTGATGGCGGAGGTTAAAAGAAAATTTGAAGGAGGTTATCAAGACACAAACACACGAAGTATTGTTTCGTTATAATCCGCTGAACTCGGCTTATCACAGCATGTTTGGTTGAGCAAGGTGCCCAATGCGATTGGGAAGCCGGCCACGGTTGGAGAACCCAGGTGACAATAGGTGGAGGGCAATACAATCGAGCCCACACATAACGGCCCCACTTAAAACGAACTTTCGCTTATAACGAACAAAACTCTCGTGACGGTCAAAATATCCGTTATTTTAATATCATAAAATCACGCGTACAACGAACGTCTTCCAGCTCTGCCGATCGGTTACAGCGAACGGCCGGCGCCGCGATGTGGGTTGAAATAACGGCCTCCGTCCAGCTCTGCTGGCGGAGGTCGCTTTCTCTAATTTCCTCGCAGGCAAAACGGGCAAATCAGGATTTTCTTGACTTCAGCACAGGCAACTGCTGCCTACATCGCTTCAAGGTGCGGCACAGCATTGTTTTTAAGTTGATTGACTGTCGGCGAGGCGCCGTCCCCAAGTGAGCAAGATCTTGCAGCCTGGCTTGGAAAAAACAGAGAATTTGTTTCAAGCTATGCGGAGCGCAGCATCTACAACGCAGATAAAACTTTTATTTTGCACACATTGCCGTATAAAACGCAGGCTGTGATAGGCGACACATACACTGGTGTAAAGCATAGCAAAATGCGCGTCCCAGCTCTTCTGGGCACTAACATGAATGGCAGTGACCGCCGCGTGCCCTTCGTCATCCGAAAGTCTAAAAACCCGCGTTACAGGCAGACCCCGTGCGCTACAGGAACAATGACAAGGCTTGGATGATGCACGATTTATTCCCGGATTGACTAACCGAGTTCGACCGTGACATGCGGAGGCCAGGCAGACGCGTGCTTCGCAGGATGAATAACTGCTCGTTGCACCACTTGCAAACTTCCCTGATGACATTAGCCCTGCTTTTACTGCAACCCAATACCACTTTGAAAGTGCAGGCGCTTGATTTGGGAATAATACGTGCCTTTAAGGCATCGTGTAGGCCCCGCGTTGTGGAGCCCTTGGTCATAGCTGTTGACCGCCCGGCAGCCAACTTTCCGCTTCGAGGTTCGATGTATTCAGCTGTACGTATAATGAAGGCTGCCTGGTCAGAGGTGACGGCCACTTGCGTCCGGAATTGTTTCCGCAAGGCCGCCTTCGTCGACACACAACCTGAAGCCAAGCCTGATGCTTGCGATGGTCAGCCTAGGGGTGATTTGTGGCAGCGAGTCATGGACTCCTACATGGTGACCATGACTTCGGTTGGAGCGATTTCGTTTGTGCCGGTGAGGATGCCGCTGTGAGACCGTGCATTGACGAGGGTATTGTTAATGAAATGCGCTGGAATCGTTAATGTTAATCGGTAATGAAGCGTACCGCAGGAATCAGACGCGAACAACGATGAAACGTCTCGAGCATGCGCCTATAAGCGCGGCCTGTTTAAATAGGCTACAGGACCTTAAACAAATTGTTTACGCCAAGCACTTCGGCGAAGATCCAAGGCAGCTCTAAATAAACTGGAGACCACCCAAACCAAGTCTGCACTGCCGAAACAAACAGCCATCCCTACTTGTTCTATGGTATATTTAATACAAACTTCAGGATATAACGAACGGAGGTTCGTTTTATTTCTGACAAATAAACCGCAGCCCAGGCGATTGGTTTAGTGACCGACACCGAACTTAGGGCAAATTACATCTCACATCTTTGCCGTCAACCATACGGTGCTATTGGCGTTTTTAAGAGCGGTTCGCACCCAAGGAATATTTATCCCTTGCTTCTTATTGATTGTAACAGAAAAGAATTACTGTCGATCAGGCGTTCCTGTCTCGTTATCGCACAAATAAAGCACTACGCAAACTAGTTTCATCTGCCAGGACCTTTTGAATCTCGCTTAATCTTTCAAAAAATGTGCCGGTATTGAGTAGTGTTTACCGCGCCGACGCAACGCAGGCGATGAGAGTAGTGAAGGATCCGGAATAAATTTGACATCTGGCAATCTTTAGCCAGCGCCGAAAATCTCGTAAACACGGGCATTTTTACTTTACCCCTCAACCAGAAAGCACCCACCGCGGCAGGTAATAATTTACAGGTTTTGTAATGGTCAAACGCCACCATCTGCGCAGTAATGCTCCATTGTGTTTTGTATCGTGTGTTCTATTGGTATGTTATTGTGTCGCCGGGCTTTTGTTTTCCGCGACAACGATAGTTGGAATCTCTGTCAAATGCTTAACAATAAACTTCGTCGGCGTACGGGCAGCACAAGTACAGTGTAAACCATGCTCAGCCTTTCGTTCAGTGTGCTGCATTGAACTAATTTTTCATTATGGAATATTTACAAAAGGTCACACCTTAACGGTGTAGAAACGCACTTTTGCACGGATATTTCACTCCAACACGTAATGCCACTACCGTCAACCTTCATTGGCATTGCGAAAACTGTGGCTATTGTTCTATCTTCAACCATATTGAAGTCCTATACCATGCTAACGACCAAATAGTTAAGCAGCTAGTAGTCGTCTTTTTATCAGTTTAAAGGACGCAATGTATCTCAGCAAAAAATATCTTAGTCTTGATAAAAAGGAAGGAGAGCCACCATTGTTATGTTGCCCGTAATTTTATGTTTGTTTACGGGTAAATTTCGGGTGAACTACAATCTTGCAGTTTAGAGGAGAAGCTTGTTTTCTTCATTGTGTCTTTCCTCTTAACTCGTGTGCTTTTTAACTTTCGTACTATGATACCAACCTTCGGTATGTTTAGGAATGTTGGCATAATAAAAACCTTGAAGGTTGTACCATTCTGTGAACAGCGATGACCAGCAAACTTGCGCCTAGTCAAAGATGCAGGAAACAAACACGCTAATTTGTATTTTGATATTGAGTGTACTTTCCAAACAATTAGCTGAATAATACTAATGGTAGCTTATCTCCCGCGGGCAAACATGGGCCTGTCCGCTTCTCACCCGGGTCGTTTCCCGTTGCTGTCTTTGAACCACTGCAATCCAAACCACTTGACCACGCAAGAAAGATGACAAGTCGCATTGGGGCCGTGAAACATGCACGTTTGATTATGCCATAGCTTAATCTACATGTTGGTCAGCGCGTGAAACCTTGCTGTGTGAGCACGCCTCCAACGTCCTCAACACATCCGCCCACGCACCCATAAATGTGCGACTGTGGCGTGCGCTTGCACATACGTGAAAGATGCCGGTCCGATAACTCTTCACGCTCACAACGAAATATTGGCTCATTTCGACTCCCCAAGCGGGTAAATTGCTCTTTATCCAAGAGGGATTCGATGCTAGTCGACGACGTGGAACTTGATGCGGCAATGGCAGCGGCTGCGCGTTTTGCGGCAAACGACTGGCCATTGTTTCCGCGTGCGTTCGCGCACCTGGACACCACGATTCTCCTTCCAATCCAGTTATTTTCCTCAAGCGAAGGATACGCACCCGTCTCATGACGAGATGAATGTGAAAAAACTTATAATAGCGCTAGCGCTTTGTCAGCCGATTCCGCAACTTCTGAAAAAGCCATAATTCCATAATTCCGCGAAAAGTGAGTAACATTGAAGTACAACAGCGCATAAATGAATGAGACAAAACGAAAGAAATGATAGAATACTCGCAAAGAAGTCGTCTGCGATTGCAAGAAGCAGTGTAAAAGGGGTATTTAGTAAAGCGGCTTCACCGGAATAAGAACTGAGGGTTGCACATGTGTAGCTTTGCTGTAAAAAGCATTCTTTCAGCTTGAATATGCAACACTTCAAGTTTAAATGTAAATCTTGATCCCCCAGAAAAGCATTATAGCTGTGGAAACAACGTTACCGTGCCAGTACGATGTATACCCCCTGTTTTTCAAAGCTTGCACTCGCATGACTCAGCAACGGGACAATCGTGCACTCACGCCAGCAGCACTGGCAGTGAGCAATGTCCTGGGGTGATTGTGGCTACCTACCTAAGAATGCCTGATAAGTTTGCTTGATTAAAAGTCGAACAAGCACGACATTTTTTTCCGTAGGGGATGCAGCTGATGCATTATAACTGTATTTTTATAAACATTACTGAGCAGGTACGCGAGGGGAAGGTTTCCTTTTTAGTGTCCACTTCAAGGACCTGCTTTTTTAAGACTAGCTGTTCCGGGAGATATGCGCTCTTACGACAATGCGTTGCGTTTTTTTTTAGTTGATTTCGGAGAGTTTCCTTGCGGTCTTCGCGCCTTTCGGTGGTTAGCACTCCGACCACAAGAAAAACACTGACTACCAATAGAAGAATACTACAGAATGACGATGCGATAAAAGAACCAATGCCTGCAATATTTCTTACAAATTCGAGAATTTAATACGAACCGCGAAATTATCTACTAAATTTTAAGATCCTGGAAGCTTTGTCGAAGCTCCAAATCTCGAATAGCTCAGTTACCGTATGTGCCTGGAAGAGAAAATGTTGCAGTCTGCTCGGTACTATTGTATTTTATAAAACCTGATGTCGGCTTTGGCTTTGTTTCTCGGTATAAAATTTCATATATCGGTAAGAAGCTTTCGGCTGTCGCGCCGCCCGCAAAAACTTTAAACAGCTGAGCATTCACGCGAAGGATCACAAGTATACGCCGCGAAAGCACGCGTCGGCATTAGGTATACACGGTAAGGCGCGGCGTGGCCTGGGCCACTTGCGTGTCGTGTCGCTTGCAGGTTTATTTATGCGCGCTTTTTACGTTTACTTTTAAGCGTCATCTGCATGTCCTCTCATAGTCGCTATTTTAGAAGGCTCATTTCTGTGTGATATAACGTGGAAGGGATGACAGGGATCAAGATCCTGCCACAGCCTTTGAAGCGTGTGACTAGGTTACTGCGTTATCGTTTGAGGGTTGCCTTAAAACATGTCATTCCGAAAGAATGGTGCACGACCTTCACCACAATGAAAGCGAAGCTTCCTATGTCTTACTGACGGCCGTCTACCACAGCGCCTACGTCTACCACCACCGTTTAGCACAGCGGTCGAAAGACCATACTCGGCAAGTGTAAATACTCAAAGCAAGTTGGAAGGTGTAAAACTGCTGGATACAAGAAAGGCCGTTCCTTTATTAAATATCTTCACTCAACTTATTGATTAATTGAAATAATCATCGACTAAGTAACGGTAATTTCTTTATAAAATGTTCATTCAACTTAATAATTAAGTACTGCCCTCAGCCATCACTTCAGTACTTACGTTCCTGTTATGAATATGGCTTTTCGCAGTTTGTATCGCCGTTTGAATAGGTGTTTCAACTTTCGCAGGATTTGTTTCTCTTAACGCAAACAGGGCGCCAGTATTTCTCGCGCAATACTAGCATACATTAGGGTCTACACCAAACTACTCCCGTTGGTTCTTTAATTATTAACCTCATTCTTCTTGGAGTGGCGGACGAAAAGTAAACAAGAATCGCAGGAAGGAAGCAGCAAACTATTAAACATAAAAAACAGGTGCAACGGGAGCTTGTCTGACACACATTTCTAAATATTGTTACGTGGCGGCAGACCAGACGACAGGAACCATGGCGAAGAATGATGAATGATGTATTTATAGCTTATTTACATTGCGGCCGAGCCAGACCCCGCGCAGGAAGCGCACCCACAGGTCTTCTTCGCCGTCGTAGGGTGGGTTGACAGAGCCACGCTGCGTTGCTCTCTTCATTGTCTTCTCGTGACGTGGGCCCTCTGTTGAAACCGACCATTCCGGTCGACGCCGCCATCGTAGGCGATGTGGTGAGGACGGAAGATGAGATGAAAATGTACAATGAAGCCCTTGCCGCCACATAGGATGATGATGGAGTGGGTGATGCCTGGTCCCGCGACACGACCCCGTCAAGGCACCGACGAAACGTCGAAGGTATCCGGAACCACGTCGGACTACTGGGCTGGGGACACGTCGTCGTCGTCTGGTTACGTCATCGGGTCATGGCGGTTCTGGATCGCCTCGTCACGGGCTGAGGATGCGGGCGCGGGGACGTCATCGAGTGCTGATAGCGGCGGGGTTCGAGCTGCCGACACGAGTCACGCCCCCTCGATGATTGCGACTAGGCTGATGAGGTGGGAAGCTGTGGCCAAGACGGGGAGGGGCCCGCCCACTGCACCAGAAAGTAACTTAGTGGCAGCACAGACGACAGGAACCATGGCGAAGAGTGATGAACACTGTTTTTACACCTTATATACATGGCGGCCAAGCCAGAGCCCATTCAGGCAGCACGGACCAACAGATCGTCGTCGTCGTAGGCTGGGATGACAGACCCACGCGGCGTTGCCGTGCTTCATCGTCTTTTCATGACAATATAATCTGTTGCTTCGCTCTTTATAGTGCACGTAAGAAAGACCTACTTCCAGTACACAAGGCTCATCCAATCTCCAACCAGCGGGCCTTGCAGAAACTTTTAAAGCGAATCTTATAGCGTTTTATTTATTTCAACTCATCTTGACGTTCATTGAGAATTTTCACGCCAGCCAGCCAAATACAGGCAGTCACCAAAAAATAAAAAATACTATGCGGAGATGTATTGCACCACGCATAGGGTACACATGAATATCCGTACATAAAAAGCCGTTTAGAGCGACCTAAGTAAGATGAAACATTTAGACAATGATTACGGTTGTTTGTAGCCACTAGTTTAGACAGCAGCCTTAGCAAAACTGTTCGTGTTTCTATGGTCAAATAGGTGCGGATCGTTTCAGATTTTGAAGGATGGAATTTAATTGCAAGTTTGTTAATCTCAATTATAATCGTTTTAAAACGCAGTTTTGTAGATGTGGATGTAAAACAAAGCGTTCAATTGCAAAAGGAGAGGTCTCGGTTTCTCGGCGCAACTTTGTGTAATTTATCAAGTAAACACCCATCTACCTTAGGATCAATGGGGTTCCATTGTCTCCGTGTACCTTCACTGCAACATGTTGAGCTCTGAGATGAATGTTTCCAATTTAGGATGCTTTCAAATCACAGACCATTCAGTGGTTGCGCCTCCTAATTAAGAACAAGGTTTTTGATTAGAAAATCAAGTATGCTAGGGGGAGCGTTTTGCGTCAACATGACTAGCTTCGCCTTCCCACGCTGCTGAATCAGTGATACGCATAGCACCATCACGTGATGCTGAATAGATCGGGTTGTTCCGTTGGGTTCTGAAATGTGAGGGGAAATCGTAACACGAAAGAAAAGTGTTTTTTTTTTTAAATTTGAACCTGTTGAGCAGCCGTAAAAGCGAACAACATTGACAACCCGTTGGCATGCCACCAAAAATCCCCCAACCAACCGTAGCCGGATTGTCTTCGTGGAAGGTTTGGTCGGGATAGTATCATTACAAGCGCCACCATGAGTCGATTGTTGCCTACAGCTTTAGAGGCGCTTAGTCCAATAATAAGAGAAATAAAATTTGAAGAACGCCTAAACCAATGCCAATGCGCCAATAAAACGCCGTTGGCATGTAGACGGTTTTTTTATTTGTGGAGGAAAAATCTAAACGTTGGTTTTTATGCAGAGTGCTTGGTTTGCATTTTTTTGTATGTACACTATTGAGAAGCAACAAAGTAACTTTGGCCACAAATCCTGTTTTGTGCAAGAAACAAGCAATTACACCACCAGAATACTGAGTTATGTTTTCTTGTCGCTAATTATTCCAACCTACCAAGGGATGCAGATGCTTCGAACAGAACTTTGCTGGTTTGACTACAAGCCGCCGCGGCCGCTTTTCTAATGCAGGTGAAAAGGCACAAAAAAGCCCGTGGTACGAGATCGCGGTGCACGTTAAACATACCCAGGTGGTCAAAATTATTCCCGACCCTTCACTACGGGTCGCCTCATAGCGTATATGTAGCCTCGGCGCGTCAAAGCCCATAATCAATCAATCAAGAGAGCACCAAACGTTCGTACTCTAATATCTCAGGGCACGCAACCAACTGCAAAAACAGAGCGCCCAAAGTGCCAGGCCCTGCTTGACTCTCACATATGGTGAGAACATAGATGCACCTTTGGTACTCAGAACAGTCATCTAGAAGATGGATGATAAAGAATGGAGAACGACTTATTGCTCTACATAGCGCGCTACATGTGCAGAACATAGCAGGCCGATGCACTATCGGGAGACGGCTGTCCAGTTTATCCAAGTTAAAAAAAGCCGCTATTCGGATAGCGGCTGAGAGAAACATGTATTTGTGCAGCTGCTTACTTGCCTTTCCGATGTCTTGTGTGCACATGCCTATCGCCTGACACAATCAGTTTTTTAGGAAGCGTCGCTATGAAACCGGTGAACAATATGATTAATTCGTGTTTGCTGCTTTATAAAAATTATTTCTGGCTGGCCGCTAACGAAAGCTTTTTTATGCAGCATACTATGAATCATTTATGCAGCCTAATAAATACTAGGATGGCCCTATTAAGGGGCATTGAAGTGAATTTGTCATAATTATGTGTGGTTTCCATTGCTTATGGTGGTTTAAATAAACACACTTTTCAACGTTTATCCGGTCCATAAAGCAATATTCATTTATAATGACTGACAGAAAAAAAAAACAGGGGATATTTCCGGCCACTATAACGACAGCAGTGATCAATATTCGAGATCCGACGTGATTGGAGGATCTGCAAGGTTAGAATTGCAACTGTTTCGGGTTCGGTTCTGTGAATGAGCATGCTTGGCATCAGAAGTCATTTTTGGCTTGGTATTCTCAATATCTCAGGAATCGGCATACTCGCATCTTCCTTGTTGCCGAGTGTGGAATGCTTCATGTGAGCCCGCGAGCACTGCTTATAATCGTAACGCTCACTAGCCGAGGCGTATGCAATGGCTGACCGCCCTTCGCGTCATCGCAGACGCTGGAGTGTGAGGCGCTTTCCCCCTCCTTTTAAGCTCTTCGGTGTTGTCCCTGTGTCGTAAGAAGCTTGTTGGCACCACGCCGAGAGTCCGTTGATTCCGCACTGTCGCGCGAGCCGTCGGCAGCTATGTCAACACCACACGAAAGAGAACTCGCCACCGTGTCAGTGTCCGTCGGCACGTATTCTGTCAACACAGTCGAGGAGGAATTAAATTGTCAGCGCAAAAAGGTGAATGCAGTACACAAAATATTACCCAAGTACAAAAAAATATCAATCAAAGAACACGTGTGCTATCTGGGATCCCAACTTGCCAATTACGAAATATTGCGCTCAATGCTTCTTAAAACTCCTCCATGCACACTGTATGAATGAATGAATGAATCAATCAATGAGTGGATGACTTTATTTCTCAAAAACGTTTACAAAAATAGTACGACGGACGATTTGGGAAAAAGATGCTCGCAGGAAATTTGACCAGCCCAAAAGCCCGGTAACACACAGGGCAGCAAGAGAGCGGGACAAAAAAAAACGAAGGAAAAAAAGAAGAAAAAGAGAAGCGAAATAAAAATAAAATACAAACAAAATATCACCAGTGCAATGTACTTAAATAAAATTGACATCTTTGTCATCACAGAAATAAAATACAAACAAGAATAACCAGTATTATGTAGTAAAAAAAATGATCGCATATGTATCGCATATGTATCGTATGTATCTCATTCGTTTTATTATTTTTATTTTCAGCGTTTTGAGCAAGCTTAGATGGCTATTTATTGAATGACGGGTGCGCGGTAGGCATGCCAGAAATTCCCAGCAATATCTTATCTCCAGCGACTTATATTATTTTGGCAGAAAAGTGATCGCAAATGTGTGGCCGCACTTACGAATGCTGGGCTAATTCACCCCGCTCCAGAACTGCTTCCACGCCATTAGGTTCAGGTTTTACAATAAAATTTTGGGCTGCTTGTATTTCCCTCGTACATACAATACTTCCCTGACCCTTCTTCCTCTTTCAATTGCGCTTGAAGTTTCTACTGGCGTACCAGTCGTCGAAGCATCGAATGTGCACTGCGTGGAGCTCCTTTGACTCCATAAACTTCTGTAAGCTCGATAAAGGCAAAAACTAGCAAACGAAAGGCGCATTAAACTCGTGTCGTGGCTTAGTTCCACTGAGCGAACGAAGTACGACTAGCCGCCGGCGGCCGGCCTAACTATGTCGGAGAGTCAGCAAGTTTCGCAGCAGCTCAGTCAATCCTAGCCATCTCGAGGGAAGGTATACCAAACGTAATAGGAAATCAGAAGGGGGAATGCAGAAAGGAGGACAGTACTTTCGAGTTGATTCTTCTACTAAATGAAGCCGCGTTAACCCACGGAACCTGGTCAACACATGGCCTAGGAACTGCACACGTAACCCCTAAATGTTACAAATCACGTGAGTGTCCTTTTAAATTCGATTATTTGTGGAGATCGGGGATGAAAACTAAATTATGGCCGTTTGTGGGCGCCTTCTTTTACTATCGAGACGACGGGTCTTTGTATTTTATTTTAGCTTAATGGCAGCCATCGTTTGAAACTGTAGGAACTTTGCTAGCCTAAAGGAGGAGGAGGAAACAACTTTATTGAGACCTGCAGATGAGACGTGGCCTAAACGTCAGCGTCGGCCTGCCGCACGTCGCCTGCTACCTATTCATGCTGAACCTCCGGTGGAGGTAGCACTTTCGGGTCGCTGGCGTTCGAGGGCAGCCCAACACCCGCTGGACGGCCAGGAGTTTGGATGATGTAGTCCTTGCCTTCTCGCCGCGTCCATAAATTGCGGCGGGATCACTGTGGCTGCGTTGGCCTTGCTTGGATTCACTTCGCAGTTCCATAGGATATGAGCCGTAGTGGCTCTCTCCTTCTTACACAATGCACAGTTATCACTTACATACACTTCAGGGCACAT
This sequence comes from Haemaphysalis longicornis, assembly GCA_013339765.2. Lineage (NCBI taxonomy): Eukaryota > Metazoa > Arthropoda > Arachnida > Ixodida > Ixodidae > Haemaphysalis > Haemaphysalis longicornis. The sequence continues at coordinate 38,716,785 of CM023452.1, read as the reverse complement.
GCGCTTGCTAGCACCGGGGTTAATAGCGAGTTAGTTTGTAGTTGTCTAAATGTCACTGATTCTTCTCTTGTCAATTTTGGGTGAGGTGGCGGGAGAGTCCGGCGATTAATGCGGTACCACTCGAGGATGTCCCCGTATGTGATGAGTGGCTCCGTCTCCACAGGCTGGGTCGACTTAGGGGAGGAGGCCTGACTATCAAGCGCGCCGCGGCAGGTGAGAGCGTGCGCGGCCCGGTCGGCCTCCTCATTTCTGTTGTCATGCCTTTCGCGAAGACCAAGGGGGCCCACATGCGCTGGGAACCACCGTAGAGTTATTGGTATCGCCGGGGGGGGTAGGGCACCGCACACTCTCACTGCCCGGGGGACACATGGTTCGTGACATAGCCTCAGTATTGCGGGTCTTGAGTCACTAAGCACTGTAGTGCACTTTGGGTTCGTGATGGCTAGCACGATGGCTAGCTCTTCTGCGTGGTGGGCATCTCGGGCTGTGAAACTTCCTGCAGTGTACGTCTCTTGTGACGCGGGCAGCAATCACTACCACTACCGCGGCCGACTTCGCGGCGTCAACGTAGTAAGCGCCGGTGTCTGCAGCGTGTGTAGCGGTACGCGCCTTCGCCCTGGCGAGTCAGCGTTCTTGATCATGCTCCAGGTGCATATATCGTGCAACCGGAGGTAAGGTGGAGGCTGCGCAGTAGGCTCTGTGGTAGGGATAACGGGACGTTGTTGTCCTGTGATTATTGTCTTTTGTAGCTAAGGCGCTGCAAGATGTAGCGTCCAGTGCGGGTCCTGTGACAATCTCGTGAACTGTGCCATGCGCTGGGCTTCGGCTATTTCATCCAGGGTGTTATGAACGCCGAGTTCGAGGAGCTTGTCGGTGTTTGTGTGTAGGTAGAGTCCGAGTGCCGCCTTGTATGCCATGCGGATGATGATGTCGAGCCTTTGGCGCTCGACGGCCTTCCAATTGTGAAAGGCTGCCACATAGGCAATGTGACTGATTGCAAACGATTAACCTGAGAAGGCTAGCCTCCCTCATGTCTGCATGGCGCGTGGACACCCTCTTATAAGTCGGGTGGCTGCAGCGACTTTGGTTTCGCACTTGCTGATGGTGAGGCCGTTCTCTCTGAGCGCATGTGGGTGGAGGCCTAGTACAACGCAGGGTCTTACTTGTGGGATTGCGGTTACCTCTGTTGTTCTAAGGGTGATGTTTGCAGCCGTGGAGGTACGAGTCCGGCGCTCGTGAGGAGGGTAGGATTAGAAGTTCAGACTTAGTCGGGGAGCATATTAGGCCCGTGCTTTGAAGCCGGTCCTCGATAACGTCAATCGCTTGTGTAATATAGCTTCAATGTGGCCGTCGCTGCCTCCTGTCACCCGAATTCCTGTACTGAAACTATAAAGCCAATCAAAGCCGTTATGTGAAAATTTGGCTGCGTCCCACACGTATGGGAATGAAACAGGAATGAATGTGACCTGACAAAAAAGCAATTTATAATATTTCCGATGCCGGAGTTCGTGTAAAGAGTGGTAGTGGAATATCAGGCCATTGTTTTGTTTTTAACTAGGTGTATGGTACAATTTTTAAATCCGTTATTTTCGTTTTACATGGGTGAACATCCCAATTCCAGGGAATTCCGGGGCCGGGGTTTTTCTTGAGCAACTTTTTGTATTGCGTTTAGCCAAATGCTTGTTTTGGCGATATTTCCTGATCAGCTAGACACGATCACAAAACGTCTATACTAACCGACGTAATCGGGTTTTTTATAATTTGTTGACTTTTTTTGCAAATACAGCTAAGCAAGAAAACGGAATTTATAACGCCTTCCTTTTATTAAATTTAAGGGACAAACAGCTATGACAGGCTTCGTGTGTGTACTGTACTACGTGGTGTATGCGTAGAGGAGTTGAAGACGTGAAGAAGGGAGAGATTTTAGGAGCCAAGAGTCTTTAATGAAAGACTGTTTTGAAGAGCAATCAAATTTTAAATGCCACGTTTTTAAACCCGAAATGTGTTATATAATATAGGTATTCCGAATAACCGGTAGGCTTTTCGGAACAAAAATGCGATGGCTGCGTGTCGGTCTTCAAACGTTTGGCAGTTTTTAGGGTTATCTCTCGAAGACGCGGTTATCTCATAGTGGAGATAATGGAAGTTGAACCTGCGGACACTCCGCCGGGTAACCCGCTGTCGCATAATGCAACACCAAGGAAGAGAATCTGCCTCCCGAGTGAGGCGGGCTCCGAGGACATCGAGCTGTATTCTCCACCCAGCGATGAGAGTGCTGACGACGCCTTCGACTTTATTCTCCTGAAGAAGGCGAAAAAAGGCTGCGGGCAGTGGCTTATTCGTAGACTGGAGCGTCCTCAACGTCGAACCCCATGGACTGTAACTACCCCAGCAAGGCCCGTGTTCTTCCAGCCTTATTCTTACCGGAGTTGCGTAATGACAACTTCATGATGTTCAATCGACCAGCAATTTCTGTTTCCTTGGAAGCTATTCTACCGGGGAAAATTAAGGGATATCAGCATAAAACCACACGAAAGAATATTATGACCAAAGATGGTGAGCATTCAGCCTAAGTTGAAACTTTACATCAACTGACGATGCCGGGAGAAATGAAAGTTCGTGCCTACGCATCTCCAGGCCAAGGCGCGTCCGTGGGCGTCGTCTATGATGTGGGCCTCTCCACTCCAGATGCCGACTTATTCATTCTCATGAAACATGCGACGGCAGGTGCGTCCCATAAGCAGGGCAGTCCGTCTGGGGAAATCACGCTGCGTTAAGAGTGTGTATCAAGGCGGGCCGCATCCCGGCACAAGTGATGGTTGGCAACTTTCGGCGTTTAGTTCAGCCTTTCGGCCGAAATCATTACAGGGCCACCAGTGGCTGCAGATTGGACATGTCAGAAGTTGTTATCGACGCGCTGCTGTGCGCTGCAAATTTTCTGGGCTTGCACCGACGGCAAAGCTTACCACCGACGGCAAGCTTGCAGCCTTAAGTGTCCTCAAATGAGCTAACTGTCAAGGCGCACACGGTGCTTCTTCGAAGACCTGTCCTCGCCTAAAAAAGGAAGGGAAGTTCTGAAGCAGGTGGTCAAAGACCACTCGTCGCATAAAGACGCATCTTATTAAGTGCGATGACGCCGACGATCGCGACGGCGTAGGTTTTGAGTGCTGCCGTGACTAAGGACGATCACGGCATAGCACTGGTTGATCCCCCAGCGTTAGACGCACTGCCTATTTCGCTACCCCAGTCGCTATCTCCATCTGTATCGCCAGCACCATTTCAAAACAGCGGATGAATAAGAATGCTTGGGGGCACAGATTCAACTAGGCAAGCCCGAAAACCTGGGATGTCGTCCCCACCGGCGGGGAATTGGCGAAGGCTGCTGTCTGTGTCACCAAGGAAGCTTCGGAGGAGGACGCTGAGTGTCATTGGAATTCTAATGCCTCTTTGAAGAAAGATGGTATGCAAAACTTCGCAGTGCTGAGGGTGGTCATCTACGCCATTCGCAAGGTTCTAAATACTCTGAAAATGTCAACCTCCTCGTGCGCTATGGAAGTTTTGAAGACTTGGATCCACTACTTGCTATCCTCGAGTGACATTATCTTCGAAGTGTCTTCATCATATTGTCAAGAAATACGTGGAGCTTCTCTTTGTAAGTGGAATGGGGGAAGCCCCGAACTTCGAATTTCTAATTTTCGACAGTTTGTGCGAACAAACCTGTTCCCAATTCTTGCGACAACTGAACAAATCTTCCCCACTCCAATTAGAATGTCCAGCTATGAAAGCATCTAATCCTCTACCTGTGATGAATGCAGCAAAATTGTGGTAATCGTCCGCCGAGAACTCACCTGCACAGCGCAGTAAATACGGCCGCATGACACCAACCAATATGTGTGCCTAACTGTAAGAAACACAAGCTCTCCTTCACGCTACTCTGCGCTTGCCTTTCCCCACCAGCTAATACAAACCGTCAGAGATTGTAGTATGCCTCCAGAACAGCAGGCGGCCCTTCGATCACCACTGAAGACTTCAATGCTCACTACCCACTCTAGAGAAGCTCAGCGGCCGAAGACTCACATCGCTGGCATCGAAATATGACCTTTCATTATAAACGATGGAGGTCCCACAATTCTCCGTGAACGTCATACGGGAGGTCTTTGGACATTACAGTGGCTTCGACGCGTTGGGTGGCCTCTAGGCTGGTTTCCTGATATTGAAATTACGCATCAACAGAATCTGTAATACATAAATATTGTGGGTTTCCTCACTCTTTGTCGCACGCTGTAAACCCTAATATTGACGGCCTGAAAGTCCCTTTTCTAACGGAGGCCGCCTGCCGATATAGGCTTTCAACAAGCTTAGAGTTGCAAAGCAATGCAAGCAAGGAGAAATATACGTCGTTACGTGCAAGAGTCGCAGATTTTGACATCAAACGCAACTAGACGGCGCGCCGATCGACGGCACAGGCGTTGAAAATCTGTGCACCACTTAAAGGTCGCCAACACGCATTCAGAAGAAAACATAGTGACGCATTGCGCAAGTCCAGGCGCAACGGCAGAAATCGTTTTGCGAGTTCCCCGCCCTCGAAGCCTCTGTCCCTCGATATAGAAATTATGCATGGATTGGCAACGCCTGTGCAGCAGCAATGCCCGTCCAAGGCATTGACACTCCATGAAAACTCTCGAGGAGTGTGAAGTTCCGGAGGATTTCTGCATGAGGGTTGCTGCTACGAGCGATAACGTTGGATAAGTTGGTAACATCAAAGCGCCTCGCTCGCGCTATGAACGTATGGGCGTTTTTTTTTCAGTGAATTAGTTAGAGGGAGCCCTGACATCCTCAATGCGTGTTTCGTCGTCGTCGGGGTATGATGGAATACGAATACACCTTATGCCACCTTGGACATGGAGCTTGAAAACGCTTCTGCACCTATTTAACCAGACCGGACAGATGGGTGCCGTACCGCAAAGTGAAAACAAGCCATCTCGTTGCAGTGCTGAAGCCTGTCAAATGTCCCTTGAACTGACATCGTACCGTCGTTTTCCCTTGGCAAGCTGGCCTTGGCAATATCATGCAAAGGATGATCCTCAAGCGGCTGCAGTAGTGCCTAAATACCACAATGCATATACGTAGGCTATGAGAAGTTGTAGACGAAGGCGCTAAATCGAGTGAGTGGTATATTTGCTAATATTTACACAGCACCAAAAGCCCGAAAACACCTTCTAGCAGCCCTGTTTTCTTTACGTCATGCAGGACTGCGGCAATGTTCTTAATAAGGTGGGTCTGTACACCCTTCCCTACTTCGGACTCGGTGGCGGGGCTTACAAATGGGTATGCAGCTGCTTTTCCGGAAGATCGATTTTGGGTAATGACAAAAGACGGCCCAATATCGCTGCACATCATTCAACGTAGTATTACCTCAAGGTGGCGAGCTAAGCCCAACCCTTCTCAACAATAGCTATAATAGCACTTGTACACGCTCTACCAAAGGCTGTCTGTCTATCAGTTAACGCCGAGGACATCTCTCTCTGGGTTTCGGGTGTCAATCGACCTCAGTGGCGAACACTTCAAAACGACCAATGGGACGAGGGCGTTACCCTGAAAGCAAAAACTGAGCACTTCTAGGTACAAGTGCACCGCGGTAGCATATACCTGCAAACCATTTCACAACACCACATCACCAGCAATGGAAACCAGGTACCTTACTCCCGAAATCATACATTTCTTGACGTCGCAATCACTAGGGACATGTCAGGGAGACCATGTGCGTCTTTCTTAAAGAAGAAGCTCACCGTCATCGCTCACATATTCAGATTTTCCGCTTGAAGGACGTGTGACTCATGAGGCAGAGGAATGCTGCAGCTGTACGACGCACTTTTTCTGGAAGTTTCGTGTTACGGCTTGCAAGCGACATCCCGTACATTGTCCACTAAACTTCGGGCGATCTAGAGAATCGAAAGGCAGGCTCTCCGGACGTGTCTTGCGTCGCCGCGATGTGCGTCAACAGTGGGAATAATATACATTACCTAAAACCACCCTATAGCAAGTATGTTGCCACTGAAATGCTACCCCTACTCATCAGGCTCCTCAAGAGGCTACCATGCCACAAACTTGCGGAGCTGCCTCAAAGTCAACCACGCTCTTCATTCACAACCATTTTCGCAACGCACGGGGCTTAAGTACCGTCGAGGTACAGGCCTGCTGTGCCACCGTTCTTCATGTTGGTGTGCCTGGTAACCCCCGAGATTCGTTTTAACATTCGGTCATTGTAAATAAGGCCTACTCACCAAAAGGGCCTCTAAGAGTATTTCCCATTCAATAACTGCACGAAGAAAACACTGACCGGAAGCATATATACACTAATGGTTCTGTAACGTCTTCAAGATTGGTAGGTACGGTGATCATACCATGAGAATCAACCAAAAATTCGATTCCGTGTGGCGTATGCCATGAGCTCGAAAGCTTACTGAACTTGCAGCCATCTGTGAAGAGCTCCAATACGTTATTGATTCTGCTCCCCAAAAATGACGTATTTTTTTCGACTCCAAATGCACCCTCAGTTCTCGTAAAGTTAACTAGCAGCTCTGCGCTGCGATCTTTCCATCATGTGGGGACAGAAATACAAATATTTCACTACGCCGCCATACAAAATAATACATTTTTCAGCGGCTTGAAACGCGTTGGAATAAGCGGGAATGTTTCGGGCTGATGCAGGTTCCCCGACAAGCCTTGAGAGTGAAAGACCCTGTTGCTTCCGCTTTCAAGGGGCCGATGCCGCTAGGGTGCTTCGTCAGTTCCGGCACAAGACTTTATTAAGTTCGGGCCCCTAACTTATTAGGTAAAACCGACCGGCAACTAGATATCTTTCGCTGGGGTTAGCTGCTCTACCTGTATGGTGTTTGTTTTCATGCCGGGCAAGCTGACTCGGGCGTCAGGGGCAAACAAAGAAACCCCGGAGGCTTCGTGTTTATTCGCCGGGCTTTTTTGTTCACCCGACGAGTGACACCGGAGACGACGCATACAAACGCGTCCGTCCCCCCATAATAACTGATAGCGATGTCACCTTGCGACAGAGGATTTCCTTGTGTTCGTTTGTAAAACCGGCGGAGGGGGATCGTTGACATTTTAACGACCGCGACTACCACCTGCAGAATGCATGAACCGGTTAGGAGGTGGATGGTCAGTAAACGGGTCAAACACAGAAAAAAGGTACCAGACGTTTTTTCTGCGATTGATGCACTGCTCAAAGCTACTAGGCCAATATCCCGTTCATCACTGTCTGACCCTAGCGGCTTGTTGGCTGAGATACGTGAACAGGTAGGCGACAAGGCTTTGTTGGGCGCTCCACGTGTCTACAAAGTAAAGGAATTTTGGCGGCGTGGGGCACAGCTATAGGCCCGCATGGAATGGACAATACTTTATGACGAGCCGCCGGACAACCTAAGGGCGGCGCTGGGTATGCTTTTAGTTGGGTGATTTTCATGTGTTATATTTTTTTCTGTGGAATACCCCTGGGTTTCTGTATGAGAGTGAGAGAGGTGGGTCACGTGAATATTTTGAACCCATTTAGCTTTATTGTCACGGTGGCTAATCAGTGGCCTAGTTTGGGCTAACCAATGTGCCGTCCTCACTCTGAAAGTGTGACGCCCTGTTGTGGGCAGGGCTTTCTTGGTAGAACCGAGGAGTTTGATGTTTTGGGGGAACAGGAGAGAGGGATGGGCCTTGCGGGACCTCTTCTGTGCGATGATGAGCTTTGAGGGTTGTAAATACGTTGTGTAAATAAAGAATACATATTTTACATCTAGCTTTAGCTAGGAGTAGGTCGTCGTTTTGCACGTGTCATCGACCTCGACCCATTCAGTCATCGATCATCGACTATCAGCCGACCGATCCATCCCTATTTTAAGTAGTGCCGTTACCAGGATTGGTCACAATGGCTTTCGGCGGATAGCCGAAAGCCATTGTGACCTTGGCGTCGCCTTATACAGAGCGTCTTGTGTCGCGAACACCAGGTACGTGTCTTCAGCTGACAGGTGACGAACGACCAGTGATGCCAATTTAGCGGATTTTCCGCTAAATCTGGCGGATTTTATTTTGTCCTGACGGGGAAAAAATTAGTCTAGCGGCTAGTGGATTTTTTGGCGGGCCATTTTCATACATAGCGGATTTCTGGCGGATACCTCACGCAGTGCACCGATTCAAAATCGCCCTGCAAGAAGACCTTATGACTTTGCTTTCAAGCTTGTTAAAAAAGTCGTAATTCCGACAGAGCAGATTCACGTTCTGACGTGCAGACTTGAGGACCACTTGAACCCCAAGCCATATCTGGGCTACCTGTTTGAGACGTACGTTAACAACGTGAAAGCTCAGAAGACCGACGGGTTCTCTCTCGCAGATGAAGCTGTGATGCGAGAAAGCTGCATAAGGTTTATTACCACGCTAGTAGATCAAATCAGACAGCGACTTCCCTACAAGATCACAGTTCTCCAGGAAACATCACTCTTATCGATCGAAAACGCTTTGTGCGTCGTGAAGGAGCCATTGATTCCTCTGCTGGAAGCAATGGCAGTGCCCCCTGAGACAATAGAAAAAAATTAAAACCAGTGGAGCAAAATCACCCTCCTGAACTGGAGGCAAATATCATCCACGCAGTCGTTCTGGTGTGAAGTTCACTCCTGTAAGGACGCCTGCGGCGAAAACCTGTTCGCCGAGCTGGCCAGATTTGCCATGTCGATGCTCGTGCTGCCGTATTCAAATGCCGAAGTAGAGAGGACGTTTAGTCAGCTTAAAATAGTAAAATCCAAGCTGAGGAACAAGTGAAGCCTGAAACAAAAACGCCATCCTCGTCGTAAGAGCGGGGCTGAAGCGACACCAGAAACGTAGTTTTGATTACGAACTTCCCGCGGCAGTTCTTAGTGCCATCGGGACATCTGCAACGTATGTGCAACCAAGTCTCCTTTCTGGTCCCTGAACAAGTACCTGAACAAGTTCCTGTGGAGATGATATCAGACGACGACAGCGGCGACGAAGACCTCGATGTGTTTTTTGTTGACCTGTGAGTTCTTTTTTTTCGTCAGTGTGAACATTTATAACTTTTAGCCTCATCTGTGATGAGGTTGACAAATGACGACCACCGCCGCACTGAAGCTTCAAGTGTTCTAGTTAGACTCCTTGGAAGACTCTTTTATATGTTATTTCAGCTCTCGCAGTTTTAGGAGATTCTAAGAATGATAAAGATATTTGTCATACTAAATTGCACTGTTTTTCTAATAAAATAGGCCCTAGCGGAAAAATTTAGCGGATATGTTTTAGAATCTAGCGGAATCTGGTGGATTTCTTATGGCTTTTTAGTGGATATCTGACGCCCAGCGGTGGCAACACTGCGAACGACAACCTCTTCCCCCTCCTCTCTTCCTTGTTGGGTAGCAACGAACGCGTTGAACAATTTGACCTCTTCGACCAATCATTGCTTAGCCAATCCCTAGGGGGATCCTGCAACAATCATCATCATTCCGCCATGTATGGCCGCAACGAGGGATGGGACAGGGCCCGAGCGAGAGTCTTTAGCTTCCAGGCGACAAACGACAACCTCTTCTTCTTCCTGTCCTCCTTGTTGTGTAGCAACGAACGCGTTGGCCATTTTGACCTATTTGGCCAATCTTTGGTTGACCAATCCTAAGGGAGATCCTGCCACAATCACCATCAATGTACCGTGTACGGCCGGGATAGATCGCGAGCAGGATGTGCTTCGCCCCTAAAATAGGTACAGAGGAGTCGCAGTCACTACCCATTTGATTCGGTTGTGCTACTTGGGTGGGCACTCTCACTATCCCCAATCAGGTTGTCTTTTGTTCTTTTGAATGGGTTTGTTTTACCAAACTTCAGACATTATTTGGCCGCAAAGACTCACTTCCACACGCCCTAAATCCCCTTGTGATGGTTTCTTAGAAAAGGGGGCGCTTAGATTTTCATGCAAACTTCTGTTCCAGAATTTCTTAGCTAAAGTAGGGAAGGGGGCTTAGAATCGGGGTGGCATGGAGTCCCAAAATACGGTATATTCTATTTTAGGACGATAGTCTTTCTTCGGCTACGTAAACGCAGAAATTTCTGTCTGTCTGTCTGTAAAAAGGTTTATTTGTCCAACAAAGCAGATACATAACATGCCTAGATGGAACTATGCGCCACGCAACAAACAACATTACAAAAGCGAAACGCACACAAAAAAAAACCACCCAGAAATGGCTGCCGCTGGCGTGAATACAAGTTGTAACATTTTGTACCACGCAAGGTACAACACAAACAGAGTGGAATGTTAAGTTGTCGACAAACGCGAACAGTAAATTCAGGGTCGAAATACCACGAACGTAGGTAGCAGTGATACAGTCTCAGATCATTATAGATACACAAATGGTGAAATAAACACTGCTGATAATTATGTATCCTAGTAAGTCTGGTTATAAGGCTATTATTGTATGTTGTTTTAGTTTGATTTGAAAGCTAAAATTTAACAATTCGAACTTTCATACGTGCGCTGTTCATCTTTATGAAGCGTCACAATCAACACAGAAGGAACGCGTCTTTCCCAACATGCACAGCTCCGCCTCCAGGTGTTCGAACAAACGCGTGCATGTCTGTGACGCGGTTCAGTCACTCGGCCAAAGTTGAACAAAAATTGCGGTATAGCAGTATACAGCCAGAGCCACATCTAATGGTCTACGTCAGGCGTTAATGTGCATACTTGTCAACATTGTTGAAAGGAACAAGGCAGTACGCAAGTAGAATGGATGCAATCAATGAAGAAGTGATATTTGCAGTGTTTTTTTTTTCATTAGAAATGTACGAATGCTTGGTTTTTGCTACGGCAAATGAAATACTACATCATTCGCACAAAACCGTTGCCTGCGGTTGCCCCCGCTACTATAGCTCCTGGCGGTATTTCAGAAATCAAAGGGCTACAGCGACGAAAAGTTCAACTAGATAGATTCCACTCTCCGCTTCGAAGCTCCTGGAAGACGACAACGTGTTTCCTAAACGTTGTAGCGGAGTATCTAGATTCATGCGCGCCTCCGCCGTACGACAGCGCTGGCATCGAGGCACTCGAGTAGGAGTACACGCACGCGATAACTTCAAATTGACTTGAGCAAACCTTTAGCTTCTTATCCTGGGGCGAATGAGACTGAAGAGGAACAGCACGGGAGGCAGGGGCGCAGCCAAGTAACGTCTTTCGTCCGCATTTGCAATGAAAGGAGCGGATACACAGACATATTTCAAACTTTTACAGCACTAATCCATCCTCAATTTTTGTCTTGGGTATTATACTGTATAGGTATATTTAGTCGGCACAGGACAAACGTAGAATCTTGTAACCATCTTTCATGCCCAGCGAACGTAAGTTTTTACGGAAATATTATTCGTTGTAAAAAACTTTAAAGAAGGAATATTTATAAAACACCGCGCTGCAAGAAACCTTTTTTAAATATTAAAAAATGACGCAATACTTACTTGCAAAAAAATTGAGGCCGTCAACTGATCTCTCGATTTTACGACAACAGGACACCCCAATTTGAATTGCATGCACTTTTGTTGTTCTTTATGGTATCAGTCCCAGGAATTCGCTATTCGTAGTAATACTGCATTGTCGTCTTCATTTGTTATTTTTGTGTTTGCTGAAATGGCACTTGTAATACTTTCTAGGTATGAATACGCGACATTGTACGGCTGAGCTGAATAAGGATATCTTTCCTACGTTTTGCGAAGCCCTCAGGACTGAATTTATGCGCCACTGCTTTTCTGCAGCGCTGGGCGCAAAGAGGCTACTCGTATGAGGCAGATTAGAGCTTTTCATTACGTCGGCCGTGAGGTGATAGCAAAGAAAATATTGTCTGCAGGCGACATAACGAAGCCCTACGATAACGTTAGGCAGAAGCAAAGGCGTCTCAAGCGTTCTATTCCGAATTAGGACTTTCGCACTCGAAAGCTTTAAGTTCTATGAATTGCTCCGGCGGGCGTCAAGTTATGATGACACTACCGTTATGGTTTTAGTTGCTGATTTCTTTGAATTTGGGTAGGACCGAGAAGGGAGTGCTGAAATCATTTTCTGTTGCGAAACTTCAGCTTGTGAAGTTAAACTTCCTTCTGAACCAAACACCCAGCGGCGTTCGTGCACTGAGCTGTCGTTTCTACTTCATTAACCAGAAAGGTCTGTTGTTTCAATGCCAGAATGACATTACAGGTCAGCTCTTCATTCCTATTTGCGAACCTATTGCCCGAATGGTGTTCGTGAAACCTAATTCCTTCTCAAAATGCTACTTTTAAGTGTCGTTTAAAAGTATGCCACGAAGTGTTGTACTGCTTTTAAACAATCCTAAACCAACCATGCGTCCCTTTGAGAGAATACAGGCTGCGCATACCCGTGCTTGTGAATTGACCGTTCGCACAATTTCCTGACTATATTATACTGCCTGCTTCGGTGCGAATAGTAACATTTGTGTGTGAAATACATAAATAATCGTTTTTATGTTTGTGGCCTAAACATTTTCTTGCTGGGTTGTGCCTGGTCTTACAAAATGTCTAAATTTCTTGCAGAGCTCGATGGGTGGCGCAAAATTTCCCACATGTGTCCTTGAGTTGGTGCAAAATTTGACGGCGCATAATACGGCCGTTTACACTACAATGCCACTAACATTGTTCTTTAAGCGAATCACCAACTAACATTGGCACCAACTAGGTACGCCCGCACCGCGCTTTGCCTACTTTCACGCGACTTTATGTTATCAACAATCCCCATGTTTATTTTCCATAAACTTTGCAGTGCGAACGAGAACTCTGGGAGCCGAGGCCTTTTTAATTACAGCCACCAAGCTGAAGCGTAGGCGGTTCTTTACTGAAAGTTTATATCGAATAAACCAGACTTGGCAGTAATGAAATCAAAGTAATGAAATTGCAAATGAAATTACAGTAATTAAAAAAACCTTTTTCTTGTAATGAGTGATGTGATAAATTACTTTTGAGTGTTTGTAATGTAGTAATGTAACAAAATACTTCAGGCCAGTAATTTCATGGAAATTGCTCATCACTTTCCAAATTACTTTTGACTCCGATATAACCTGTGTGTTTTTCTTTCGGCAAAAATTGTTGACACAGTAGAGTTCCAATTGCCAGAGAGTCTCTGGGCATTAGAACTCTACGATCGCGAAGGAAAAAAGGTTTTTATGAGAGATCTTCCTGCTTTCTCGTGCCTCTTCGTTCCCTTTTCATGCGTTCCGGGAATGCCAAGGCGACAGTCAGTCGGCCCGGGTTAAACAAAAACGTGCAGATTGTGTTCAAGGCTTAGTTAGACTGGTCACTGGTGTAAGCCCACTGCTAGGAAGGCGCGTTTTTTTTTTCATCCGGCGGGGAAAAGAACGGAAGCGCGTGAACCATCGCATTAGTGACTGGAACATCGTATAAGGGACGAATGCAAGTTTCTCTGCAGCGCACCGAAGTATCTGGGCTGTTTTCGACGTTATTTGACACCCGGATGCGTGGATGCGCCAACGCGCCCGTGATGCAGAAATGCTGGCGACGTGGTGCCGTCGGCGCGTGACTCACGGGTGATTGGAAAGGGGGGGAGGAAGGGGGCCGCCCTTTCTACATTGCAATGTGAAGCGTCGTGACCCAAAAGTATCTTCGTAAGTGCTAAATGTGGTGTCCCAAAAAAGAGCCTTTATTGTAAACGCTGTTTTTTTGCGATTAAGGTATTTCAAATGCGCAACTGCACCGGTTTTTCGCACGCGTCGCTCTTCTGCTCCACTCCACATGAAGAGAAGTGTGCAACCTGACCTCTTCTGGCCCCTTTAATTGGACCACACGAAGGGGGGGGTGGTAATACCACAAGCTATAGGTATAAAGAGCCGTGTCGAGCTTGCGTGTCATCACAGTCAAGATGACTTCACATGTAAACGAGCTTCCATTGCCCGACTTAAGGCCCTATTTGAGTTTAAAGCAAAATACAGGTGAAAACATCACCGTAAGTTGCAAGCTATGTCCACCTGGTCGAAAGACATTATCCAGCAACGTAAAAGCCTCGTTCAACCTGCGGAAGCACTTACAAGTAAGTTAAATGTTTATATTTACTTTGTATATACTGATGTTTCCGGAGAATTTTTTGCGCCATGTATTTCTTTTCGTGTTTTCCGGACCTATCATAAAATAGCGACATTTGCCCCATTGCTGTCATGTCATTTGTCATTTGTCATGCATGATGTCGTTTGCCCCATTGTTTCTGCGCAACATTTTGCCTCTGAGCTACTCTTGTGTAAAGGGTGCATACTAGGTTAGAAGCCAGACTTAATGAAGTCACCGTATTTTTCAAGATTTATTTATATCACTAAAACACCCATTCTTTAGATTTACGAATCCTTCTGCAGGGTTTTTATTTGGATGCACTCTGAGAATACTGATGTAGCAGTGCATGTTTAATTCTGGGAATTATTCCTAATTCATTCCTATATTTGACAACGATGATAGATCTAGGAACAAGCATCCACAAGCTCCTAGACGCCTTGAACATCACACGGATTCTGGCAGACGATCTCATATTTCTCCAAGAGTAAACATCGGTAAGTCAACTTTTATATACTCGTGTACTTATAGAACATTATAATTGTGAAGAATCGTTTGTAACGACTATATTTTAATGCCGTATTTTCGGTCATTTCCGTAGGTTTTTTGTCTTTTTACAGATTCTATAGTTAGTGGCCTAGTCGCCTGATATTCTTCAAGGAGAGAAATATATGTACATGGGTTCGCTGCTACCCACATTGAGTTCCTTCAACGATCGCTTCACAGTCCACGGGAACTGATATAGACCGTTCCATCGGGCGAGGGGGAAACGTACTCTCGCACGCGGCGGTAGCGGCTGGCGGGCCGCCTTTCCCCCTCTATGGAGTGTGCGCGCCAATCACGGCAGGCCTGAAGCGGCTGCTCCTTTGCCTTGACTACGCTCTGTAGGCATCGCGCGTGCGTGTTTCCCGCTACGTTACACATTATTCTAATGAAATGTAAATAAATGTGCCAGACTAGGAGCTTTTGAGTTGCTTGTTTGCTTTAACACGCAAGATGTTCGGCAATTTTGTTCTGCTGAGCTCTTTCTCTACACCTACTTTGGAGTAGTTGCAGAAAATTCTTCTACCTTCTTCCCAAACTAAACTAGGTCACCGTACCTTGCCTGTGTCGCAGATGGTATTAGTTCCGTCTCCACCGTTGCTGCGGTCACATTGCGGCAAGCCCAGCTCCAAGTATTACGTGGGCTGGCCTTGGCGATTTTCACAGTGACTACCACCTCCCTAAGTTGTCCCTTTCCCCAGAAAATCTGAGGGGAAGGGGGAAGAGGGGCTACTGAAGGGGATTGTACCTCTCTTCTTCCCCCATCCCCGATTCGGGCAATATATAGTTGTTCACTCGCTCACTCCTGCCAAGAGTGCAGTCTATTACCCAAATGTGATGTCTCTTTGTCGGCAACATCAAACCAAGCAACGCAAAAGCGAACGCTTGTCTGGTTTCCCAACGGCAGACGCTTAATAAATCCTTATATGATGCTCTCCAGGAGCTGTGTTGTTTATTTTATTTATGTAGTACCTTAGTTGCACGGCTAAATTGTTCTGTAGAGCAGCTCGAAATTCTAGAGAGAGGAAGTTTTGTTTATAGTTAGCGGCAGTGCTGGCTTAGGGTAAGGTGTTTATATATCGATAAGATGTAATACAAACTATGTAATGTGCGAAATACTTGCAAAGTTCACCCAAAACTACCTGTATTAACCCCTGCAGGGATATGAAGCCTGAAGTCTGTTACACTGACACGGCTTCTGCTTGTTGCCCATGGGCGCCGATCGAATAACGGTTGGATCGTTTTAACAAACATCAGTTTTTGCGGAAAAGCGATCAAAATACCCGCTGTACGCGATCCCGGACACACACACGCAAACAAAAAAAATTGTGACGAAGTATTGCAAAAATATGTTCGACATGGCATCGTTTACCCACCGTGGACCACGCTACCTCGAGGCGAATTTCAGCTCCCCCGCGGCCCAAAAAGCCACCAATTTAAGCCAGATCGCTTAAACTGGTCCTACGCAACAACTTTCCTATTTAAAGTATATTACGGAAAGAACGTACAACGCGCTACAACGAAAAATTGACCCAGCCGCCGCTGGCGCCCATGCGCCGCGGAGCAAACGCCCAAGCCAGCAAATCGGCCAGCTACGAGACGGCGCTGCGCACGCAAGATGGCGGCGCCCTCGTTGGAATGGTCTGTACTGTAGGCCGTTGCTTCATGCCATAAAAAGCGGCGTCACAAAAAGGTACGTTTATGGCCGTGTTATTAAGTTACGAAAAATATTGAATCTGTCGGCGCTGCTGCAATATGAAGTATTTCGTTGTTGGTGCACAGGTTAGACGTCCAATCATTATGATTTACGGGAGGCATTCAAGAAATCATGAAACTCAACTAATAGTTACACAATTATCGTTGCATGATCAATAATTATACGACAGTATGCTAATTTCTCTCTGCACAGTTCAAATATAAACATTATCTTGGTTTCTTTTTTATCTGAATATCTGTGCAGCCGTTCAATTCACTCATTGATGATACTGTTCCCGATGCTCGATGCCCATTGAGAACCCAATCAACATGGCTTCAGCCGCAGCCACAACCGGCTTCAAGTTGGCGAGGCTCAACGACGAGCGCCTTGAGCGTCACAATTGGCAGCGGGTTCGGAGCTACTTCGACAAACCTTTTCCGGCGAGCAATGCACCGGAAACAACACGGCAGAGTTCACAGACGCCGACGATGACTTCTTCAAGGTCAGGAGGACCGGGCCCATTCAGTCGTGAAGCGATGAACTGGAGCGTTGGAAAAGCAGCGGCATCGCTGGCTTTAGTGTTTTCGGAAGGTACCCGAAAGTGAAAAAATTGTTCATTATTTCAACACAACCCTGCCCTCATCCACGCCAGCTGAGCGTATTTTTTTAGCATGGCGAAAGACACTCTGTCGTACAACGGGGACATCTCTCCGATGCCCACTTTGAATCGCAGCTCCTGCTGAGATGTAATACAGATATGTAACATATCAATGTATTGCGCTGTAAATAAACTTTACATCAGACGGTGTATACATATATAATTTTGAGAGTGCAGGGTATAGGTATATGAGTGTATATAAAGCGTATATTTGATAGTGTATAAGTGGTGATTTTGTGTTAAAGTAATTTTGAAGTAATTTTATTACTTTTGAAAAGTAATAGTAATGTAATGTCATTACTTTCGGCCACCTGTAATTTTGTAATGTACTGTAATAACTTTTTTTTTAATTTTACAACAGTAATGATTTATGTAATTTAAATACTTTTTTGAAGTAATTTTGACATCTTTGAATAACTTTCGCACCCTAATCATGAAGAACACTTTGTATTCTCAATATAGTTCCTCAAAAAGAAGCGTTAGGAATATTTCAGGCGAAAGTTTCTCGCATAAGATAACAGGAGGTGTTGTTTTAACTGAAACCACATGTGCCCTTGGCATCAGTTATGACAAAAGAGAACTTTGCGCGTTTGAAAACAAACTTTATACCCACAGGATACCAATAAAGCTTGCACCCAGGGCAAAACCTTTGTGGGCATTTTAAGTATAGTGAAACCCCGTTAATACGACTTTCAAGAGAACGCGCGAAAATGCCGAATGATCCGGGTACAGAAAAATCCCGTTCTGAGTACACGGTCTCACAAAACAGGTGGGCTAAAATCCTGTTTAGTCTACTATTATTTAGCGTATTCTCGCCTAATTTATCAGCTACTAACTAAAAGCTTAAGGTTCTTAAAAGAAAACGCTTATTTTGTGCCCCTATATTGCACTGCGTCTGCGCAGCCCGCCAGCCCCGCGGCGCGCGCTACGCAGCCCCCGTGCCATCCGGCGCGATTTACAACCCGTCAGCTCTTAGCCATCGTGGTCGAGTAAATTGAGAGGGGAAAAGCCGAGTGTGAAACTGCCAAGGCCCAGGCAAACGAACGATAGCACAAGTCAGTAATAGAAAAAGTCGGCTAGGAAAGTAGCCGCACGACAACGCGGCTTTGAAAGACAGTGGTAAGCAGAGAGCACAGACTGTTGGGAGAGAACGTGGTAAAAGGAACTTGAATCAGGCGGACGCGGAATGGGTTGCGTAGTATGTTTTCACGTTAATCGGCTCGGTAACAGCTTTGAATTGGTGGTTCCGCCGGCCACTTTTCTGTACTTTGACTTCACACGTTGGGCGCGTTGATGTTCCGCTGCTGCGTGGGCTGTACAAGGTTCACCGCCACCTTCCAGTACCCGCCTGCTTCCTTGCGTCTGTTAATCAAGTGGTGTGGGCCGCCTGCGAACACTCGCAGGGCTAGCAGCTTCAATCGAAGGTTGAGATAAAGGACATGTTGTGATGAGTCGGCGAAGCGGTGTAAAAGATGGAAAAAACCCGGTTTATCCCCTCCAGGGTCCGTCCGTCGTATGAAGAGGACCGCTTGAACACGACCGTCGTATCATGGCGGTTTTTAATTTATTGTTTTTATGCTGAGTTCTTCGAGACAGGGGTGATCCGTCATAAGAAAGGGGTTTTTGTACTACCGGAGGTCGTATCAGCGGGGTTTCGCTGTACCAACGTTACAGAAACTTCCGGTAGGCGGCGGGCGACCAGTAAAAGGCGGGAAAATTTATTTGACTATAGCAAACCTCTTTCTGTGCATCGCGAAGGGAGATAGACGGTAGAAGAAGAGTGTGAGAGGCAGGCGTAAAAAAACAAGTCCTACACAAGGCAGGTGCGAGAAGGAGACTACCGCATTTCGACATCTGCAGCGAAGCAAAAAGACACGCGGACGATTTTTCTTCCAAGTTCTTTCTGCGGCTTCCTTGTTTGCCACTGCTATGACCACCTCCAAATTTCAGTGACTGGCCAGTAGGTTATTTTTAGTTACACAGTAAACAAATATAAAATATCGCTTCCCCCCTCGTCAGTACTGCGTATTCCTTGCAAATGTTTTTCAATGAAGTTGTTGTGGTATTCTTGTTGTTGGTCGTTAAAAGAAGTTTGTCGAACCGCAAAAAAATATCGCTTTGGTTACGGTTCGGGTGCCGGGGAATTCGCTTAGGTTCCGGTTCAGATCCAGTACGACTCAATCACAACCGGAACCAGTTCGGAAAGTTAACTGAATTCGCAAACTTCGAAAAACACCATAAATATAAATACAGTCTAGTCCACTTATAACAATATCCAAGAGGCCAAAGAAATCCCATCGTTATAACCGATTATTGTAATATGTGGGTTGCTAAATAAAATGACGGAGCAGCGCTCAAAACATTTTATTTGCATGCAAGCAAGGCTGTACTGCTACCAATTTGGGGAAAAGAAGCCATAATCGGTAAGCTTTGTTTACTGATCGTGAAGCTGGCCCACATCTGTTACAAGAGCATCTATAGGTGTTTCACATAGCTTAGCGAAGGGTCCTTGTTGTAAGCAAAATCCCTGACAGACTATCATGCGTTGGGTCTCCAGGGAAGGTACTACCAGAATAGGCTGTGCAACCGCGTCGTCAGAGTTGTCACTGCCACCGCTGTCCGCAGCAGTTATCCGCGCAACGATCGCCTGTTCAGTGAGGCACTCAGACGTTTCCAAAACATTGCCCCTGACGTATGATCCGCGGAAAAGGAGGTAGTCGGCACAAATCAAATTCAAAGCAGCAGGCACAGGGACGGGGCGGCAGCATTGGGATGGGGTGTTTGGAAAAATAACTTTTCCCCTCCTTCACTCGCCTCCTCGTAAGCGGCGCAGTTTACTCGTTTTCTGAGGGGTCGACGGGATGTGAGGAGCGTCGCGGCGCATGGTATCGGCATGGTTGGCATGGAGAGCCGGCGGCAGCTCGCATTTGCGGTGCTTGCTGTATTGGATTCATTCGTTATATCCGATATCACGGCTATGTAGCATTCAATAAGCGGTTTATTTTCCCATGAAAATCATACAAAAGCGGATGGTGCCATAGCTGTTCATTGTTATATCCGATATATTGTTATAAATGGTATCGTTGTAAGTGAACTCGACTGTATAATTGAAGCGCATTCAAAACGCTGCCTATCGTTGCAACTGTTCAGCAATTTTAATTACAAACCATAAGACATTAGGATAGATAATAAGGAAAAGAAATGAAGTAAGGGCTATTTACTTGCTAATTTCTCCCGCAGCACTTATATTGCCCTCGGGGCTATTCAGGCAACCACCAAGTGTAATTACTGTCTTTGGAATGGCATTCATCTCTCCGCCTCTCACACGGAACATAAAAACCCCTTGTGTTAGCCCAGCGTACTACTGGGTAAACTTCGTAAATTTAAAATCGCAAAATCGTAAATGGTGGTTTTATACCAGCGATGAACTTTTTATTTCAGCAGTAGCCTAAGAAAAAGAAATCCTAAAGCAGCAACGGGAATTCCACTGAAGAATTCGGTTGTGTGGCGACGTAAGATCATTTGTTCGCAATCACCCTTTGGAGAATGGGAACCAAATTTAAAAATATTATGGCCAAACTTGCATTATGTAGCGCAAGGCTTGAACCACAGCGAAGCTGCATGATTTATTTCTACGTGAGCACTGAAGCACGCGGTCACCACCCAATTGTACGAGTTTGAAATTGTTTATTTACATGTGCGGGTTGTCATTTTTGTACTATGCTAGTCGTCGTAATATGCGTAAATATCGACGTGTTCCTCACGCCAAGCATTATATGCCCAGCAGCGCTTGACGATTAGCTAGGGTGCAGCGGCGGCGCGTGCGTGCTCGATGCATGCGCGGGGTTCCTGCAGTCGCGTCAAGATTCTCTGGAGCAGGTGTTGCACCAGCTGCGGCGTTGTGCGTTCCTAGGCAATGCTAGCCACTCTTCGAATTTTTCGGTAGTTTTATTTTTTATTTGGCTAAAACCACTGCGTCGATCCCTGGATGCTCAGCGGTCGCCGCGAGCCATGCGCTCTTGAGCGCATGACATTTTCTTGCTTCTCGTAGATTTCGGCTTTTTTTTTGTAAAGCCCCAGCGCGTGCGGGGGATGATCGGGTCTCACGAGCGCTCGGCATTTTTTTTCTAGTTTAACGCGCTATGCGCCACACATTACGGCAGGCTACCACTGCTCCACTGTTGAAAGGGAGTATTGTAACGCTCAGTCACTCATTATTGCTCTGGTCACTCGAATGGATTTTCATATAGCTGTTACCAATGTGTTCGTAGCATCAATACATCTCCGTTACATCTGACCATCGACCCAGTTACGCCGGCTACGTTGCGGAATCTTGTAAGAGATAAGCCGATATTGGCTGAAAGGGTGATGGGACTCGGGTAGCACGAGATGGAACTCATTTCCGAAGGCGCTCTTCAGTTCTACACCACTGCTTCCCATCCGGAACCAAATGTAGCGGCCTCAGAGTCGCGAGATAGAGTCGTCAGTTAAGTGAATCTTCAAAAAAAGAGGCCTAACAGAGACAAAACAGCAGAACAAGCGCAAAGTATCAACGCTGCGCTAACGTGATACTTTGGGATCAGTCTGCATTTATGAATGTGTCATGCACTGCTTTAGCGGCGTTTTTTATCCAAGAATAAATTCGTAGCGTCGGAAAGGTTGGGAGGTACAATTTGTCGCAACAGGAGAAAGTGCGTGCCGTACGCTAACTGTTTCTGGGCTACATCTATTATCATTGTTTGGACAAAAGAAGACAAAATATCCGCTCTACGCGCTTCAAGAAATTGGCCGCGTATCTGCTTCACTGCAAATATCGTCCAGGTATGTAAGTGCCTCCCCTATCTTTCCTGCATACGTTTCAAGCTGTACTCCTCCTGTCTCGATCCTCCCGTTATAAACACAAGAACGGCTTGCTCAATTCAATTCAAATGTCCCGTGTTCGCCATGTGACCGGGCCATGTTTTGGGAACTTTTGTTACATTTACCAGTCATGGGCCCATGGCTTGAGCGCAAGCCTTACTGTATTTTGTAGTTAAACCATTCTTTAAGGCGTTGTTCGTCGTTTGATTTCGCAAAAATCATGGCCACATCTTTTTAAATTAGAAGAACGTTGCAAGTATCAGTTCTGTACTATTGTTTTTCTCTTGAATATACCTAATGTTTTGTTTTTGCTGAACAGTGATCAGAAGTATGAAGCAGTGGTCTAGTTTTGGTTGTTTGAAAAATGTTCTGCCTGTTTTCGTGTTTTCAAGAGTTCTCACTTTTAGCCGGTTGGCCTAATCAAGGGACGCAGAGAACGGCGTATAGATGAAAACTTCAGCGTCTAGGTAGCCCAAAAGCGGCTATCGTCTTTGAAACTGACTATTACACCAAGCCGCACGGCGCTTGCTGCCTTCGCTTGGTAACATGCTTGGATGTGCCAAAGGTTGAACAGAAGGAAGAGATATATAGAGAGAAATCTACCCCTTGGTGTTCTGCGATCCGATTGGCTTGGCCGCAGCAAAGAAGAGGAGAAATTGTTGATGTGGGAACTCGGCGCGGAAATTATTAGAACCATGCAGTGGGTCTTTCTGTTTGTTTCCCGTGGATACACACTTTTTGGGCCCAGAAGCTTCCCCTGTGCAAAATACCACAGTATATTGTAGGCTGGCAGAGAAACTTAGACCACCTGGCGATGTTTAACGTGCAGCGAAATCTCGACACATGGGAGTCTTCGTTCGTTGTCTACGTCAAAAAACGGCACCCGGGTGAGGGGATTGTGTCGGCATCATTACGGTCAGCAACCAAAGGCTCAGCCACCAAGCTGCTCTTGCGCGTAGCCCTTGTCAAGTATTTGCACTTTCCAGGTGCCGCCCGACGGTCTCTAAACAGTGCACCGAAAGTAAGGACAATGTCTATGTCTCATACCTTCTACCGGCTGTTGAGAGTGTGATATGTGGTTCGCTCAGCCTTGCACTCTGCTCCAACTACTAGCAATAGCATACTGTTGTAACATGGGTGCACATTCCTTTCCTCATCTTGTAACGACGAACAAAAATGATAGTGCTGAGACTGATATCAAAAGAAAAGTGCGTGAGAAGTTCCTTGTCCATGGCGCGGGAAAGAAAAAAAGCCTCGAATGGCGTTGACCGCGAAATACCACCAGCGGATTGTCGAACCGTTTCCGACCGTTTAACACCTCGCAACCTTTATATCTTTTAAAGCAAAGCTGTCTACTCTACCCCCAAAGTGTCTTTCGCGACCGTGGTGTCACCAGAAAAACTCCAGGAACAAATAAAAGAATTACTGGCACCGCCGGGAATCGAACCTGGAACTAGTAGACTAACAAAGTGAGAGCCCGTTGTCTTACCAGTTAGCTACGAGCCCACGCGAAGACTAGGCAGGACAGCTGGTGTACTCACCAAGCCACATTCAACGGGGTTACCCCATGCGTTCTCGCTGAATGCCACATGAAAGCGTCACGCGACACTCACGTCCGTCTAGCGGCGCTGTGGCGCACCTGCTCATGTGCTAAGAGTTACAAAATTAAAGGAGGCTCACACGAACGCATGGCATCTCACTTCTAGTACGTCAATGTGCTTAAAGCCTGTGGCCTGCAGTGTTCACGTAAACAATCACAGTTCCTCGTCGTCCGCCCTCACGCCCAACCATAGAATACATTCAAATACTCCTTGATGGCCAGGCCATCACTCCAGAACCCCAGCATCAAGAGCCTGGGCCTACATCTCGAGGCTAACACCAAGAGTGGACGTCTCCTTGCAGCGCCTCAAAAAAACAGCATTAATCAAATCATACACATGATCAGGAGAGTTGCCACCACAAGAAGCGAGGCCTCAGGAAATCTGGTACCTTTCGATTAACTGAAGCTTTGTCCTCTCGAGAGTTACTTACGTCAACCCCCTGTCTTCTCCTCGACAAGGAAGACATAGAGATGCCTTTATATAATTATTAGAAAGGCGGTCGAGCAGGCCATCGGTCTTCTCATGAGTGCGTCGACACAGAGGCTGTTTAGCACGAGGCTCCACAACACGGTGGAAGAGCTGATAGAAGGCCATCCTTCAAACCCAGAAGGTCGACTGAGGACTGCGATGGGTAACCGCATGCTTCACCAGATTGGCTGGGCAGCCCAGAATGTCACTCCACTTGACGTACTCCCAGACTCTTGGCGACTAAAACTAAAGATACTCCCTTTGCTTAGAAATATGAACCCTCCATGACGCGGGTCACCGAAAAGCACGGGCTCAAGCGCTAAACACCCCCCTCGGTGGGGATCATGCAGTTATCTACACAGACCCTCCAAACATCAAGGGCAGCAATACACCATCATCGTGGCTACCTCCAGAACCAACCTCCTTTGCGTTTCCCCTCGCTTAGGACCCAAGAAATGATGGCAGCAGAAGAGGCAGCCATCACCTTGGCTCTCGCTCAACCAGGGGTTCGGAGGGTAGTCATCGATTCCAAAGCAAGCCTACTGGAATTACCAGTAGGGTTGGGTGTCTTGACCCTGCACTGCGTGTGCTAAAAAACCACTCCCCAAACGGTTCCATTCAAGCTCATCTGGACACCCCCCCTCACGCTCCAATGTAGGGCAACAAATACGCCCACCCAACAAGCCTGCGCTCTTACTTCCCGTGCTACGGAGCTGCACGAGGACAGTCACCCCTTGTCGCGTTCAGGAGATATAACCCAGCATTATCGCCTTCTGAAACAGACCGTACCTTCGCCTTACCCTGCTGACCTTTCCAGAGAACAACAAACACCCTCGGCTCATACAATCCGGGCTCCTTCCACGGCCTACGCCGTCTTCCACTTAATTATCTGAATCGCTACGACGCTGAATGTAAATTTTCCTCAAGGTAGGAACACTCCGCACGTAATCGGGGTGGTGAGACTTTAGCCCTTGAGCACCCTCCTCTCTTCCGTCAACTACCCAACAGAGCAATGGGAAATGCTGCTGTCCAGGCCCTCTCTTACCTTACCCAGCTTCAGCGGGTGGACAGAACACCGGCCGCGCGGACTGCATATGGGCCCCACAGAAGAAGCATCACTCCCCAGGGCTGCACTCTGGCCCGTTCAGAAATTCTGAACAGAAGTCTTTCTTTGACTCCTCTTCCTTCTCTGCCGTAAATCTCGTCGCCTTCCGTCCGCGGCGCAGAGACGGAGAAAGACAGATCGTTTAACCAACCGAGTTGGAGCTTACTTTAATTTTATAAAAAAGTTTGCACTTCTGTGCTAACACCACTACAACTCAACCAAACACCGTTCATGCTTCATGCATTATTGTAACCTTAACAAGAATATCTCTTTCAAGTAATAAATGGTGTGGTTAAGTGCATTTCACTTCTTTCTGGTTTTGCTATTTGTAGAGCGATGTGAGTGAATTTAAGTGAGGTCGCATGGGTAATCGTTATGGGTGCCGTTTACAGCTTTGTTTCCGACCACATTCACGGGGTGGATTGGCGCGATTTCTTTTTCTGTTCAGTTCCGGTTCGGGTTCGGGGTGCTAAAAAGGAACGATCTGGGTGAAGGTTCGGGTTCAGTTGAGGAAAAACTACCGGTTCGGCTCCAGTTTTCGGTCCTGTTCCGTTCCAGTTTCAAAGTCAAGTAAAACACATAAATACGGGGCTTGATTGCTCCGTACACCGCACATTAAAGATGCGTTTTCTTATCAATAAAACGTGCCCCCTTTTGTATGCTTTATTGCAGTTTCTCTTTCTTTCAAGAAGGTAGCAGTCCAAAACGGCGATATGCGCCTTCTTCATTTTGAGCGTGAACTTCATTTGAAGGACCAAGTTAGTACATACATTTATATGAACAAATTTTCCGTTCAACGAAGACAAACAGGCAAACGTTCAGTAAATAAACGCTGCCAAACCCTACAAACAATTTCTGCCTCCTTTTGCCGCTTCAATTACTCTTCGTATAGCGTAAGACATTTCGGTCCATAAAAAAAAACTTGCTTTCATTATTAAAGCAGCGTGTAAGACACCCGCTGCTTTCGGCAATACGTGTACTCATCAGTCCAAAGCCTATCCTCTATACCTTTAGCTTTATCTTCCTTCGTCCCGTTTCGACTACCCATGCCCCCTTTACCTTCACATACGTCTCATATAAGTGTGTGCGCATAAACGGCGAAGTATACCTAATGCTCAACCAGCTTTCCGATATTATACAAGCATGCTGCCATGTTAATCAACTACCTAACGTAAAGAACCAAGCAAGCTTGCGTGTGGTACTGATAGCAAGGATATTTCTTCGGATTAAAATTTCGTTCAATAAAGAGAACTGCTGAATGTTAAACAAGATAGCAAGAAGGCGGTTTTGAAAGTTGAGGTGCATTATTTCCAAGCTGTCACGTTTAATTGTCGTTTCTCATAGCATCCATTCAAACACGTTCAGGCAAGAGCGTGTCGGCGAAATGACCTTCTCACTTTTGTAACCCCCCTACAAAGCACCCATTGCCACAGATGACTCTTGTTCAGATTCAGTCAATGCAGAGGCCAGAACGTTTCTCTTGTTTGATTTGGTATATACCGAGGCTAGTAATTTGTGTAACCATTATGACACCCGTTTTTCTCGCATCTTGGTAAATAAAATATCCTCTCGTTTTACGTTCTTCGTCTCCCAAATGTTACAGTAATTGAAATCGTGTTAGCAAAACACGTTTTAAAACTATTGAATGGTTATGTCCAGGAAGCGTAAGTGCGATTTTATATCCGCGGTCGCCGGCTTCCGACCGGTTTTTGAAGTACGATGAAGTAGTTGGCGTCGGCAGCAGAAGAAACGCTAACACACGCGCTCATTGCCGCCCAGCTTTGGGCCGGGGGTTTCCTTGATCTGTCACTGGGCCACGATGTCGTGGGGCGTCAACGTCAGCGTGCTGTAAAAATAGCGCTCTTTGGAGGTACAAACAGTTTGACCTAACTTGCACGCGGTGACCTTAACGGAACAGACTGCCGGTTTTGTGGAGTATATTCCTTTATCCGGAATGAAAAGGGACCAAATAAAACACGTTCAACCGAAAGCATTTAATTCCGATAAACGTTTCAGCTCTATGCAATCAGCCCTAAGACATTTGGAAGCACAATTTTCAGATCTACCATCCTTAAGTGTGCTTTCAACCACAACATTTAGGGGTGCTCTTGGATATTTTTATTGCGCAAGAGGCAAAACGTGGTCACCTAAACACTTACTCTAGAGATTAAAAAATAATACGTTTTTTTTTCTCGCAATAATTCATACTGTTTTAAATTTCGCACTCAAACTAAAGCAGCTGTAGGCATACCCACGGTAGTGTTACGTTTCGAGACTACATGGCGCGGATTGCAGAAAGTGCGGTTCCAAATTGAAATTATTTCTTCCATTTGATATAGACGTTTTTTTCTGGGCACTCCGCTATAAAAAAACGCTGGGCCTTATAAGCTCTTAAAGATATGACCTCCACAAAAATGTGTTCTATATCTTCTTAACACACCTTCATTGTTTAGCGGTCGTATATCTTTCGAAGCTGGCAACACCGAGCGTGTGAATACCTATCGTACGTTCAACTTGCGTTTAGTTTCTTCCACGGAGTTCAGGTTGGAGACAGCATTACTCAAGAAATAGCACAACAGAAGTAAATGTCTATCAGCGGGTGTATCTTAGGCATCGCACACAACACGTGGAACCGAACTATATGATGGCTACTCAGATGAAACCCTCTCAAATCTGATTCAATTTTCTAGCTGCGGTGAAATTATGTAATATCTACCTGTAAAAGCAGCTGAAGAATACCTAAATACGTGTACTCTTAGTGTAAAAAATGTACGCGCACAGCAAACAAATCACGTGCTTCGCGTGGAGCTCAAGCCACTCATTAGATACGAAAAACAAGTGGTGTAGATTGCAATGCGCATAATAAAAATTGAGACGCGTGTTTAAACTATGTAGCCAGATACACGCCAAATGTCAGTAAAAGGAACAAACGGGGAAACATTTGAATGGTCCCGGGCCAATTTTCAAGATACCGAAAATTTATTAGTGTGTAATTAGATGCCCCAATTGAAACAAAGGGTTCAGTGCTTTTACGACGATGATAGAAATACAGGTCTTGGTAAAGTAATCAACCGTTCCCACATCTAAGAAGCGACGTTGAAGCTCTGTACTCTATTTGTCCAAGAGTCTGCAAGAGTCTGCAAACTTTGTCCAAGAGTCTGTTCAAGATTCTGTCCAAGAGTCTGGAAACACAAACAGATAAGCTATTTATTGCACTGTAGACGCGTACATTTCTCTAGATTGTGGAGAACAGTTTTAAATTTTTTAGGGAGGCTGCATCCAAAGTTCCAGATTCCAAAAGTGCAGGCATAAAGCTGATTACTCAGCGTGCACAACGTGTGCCATGGGCTGAAGAAGATTGGCGAGAGGGCGGAAACGCAAACAATGTTTTCAATACATATTAAAATTAAAACTTAGCATCACCCAATGAAAAATCTGCTACAACAGCGGAGCTGTGGTTTTCTTGTGTCGGCTTGAACGCTATTTTGTGATGACTCCAGAACAGAAGAGTCACTTTTTCGCAAATTTCGCGGACCAGGCAAACCAATCAGCCACTAGAAGTCAACACCTGCAGACTCCTTCCCCTCTCCGTCCTCTAAAGAGAGGTAGGCAACCCGCCTTATAGAACCACCGTTGCCTACAGCAGTGTGTCTGCTCTCGGTTTCTGCGAGGCCGTTTGCATGAAACTTCCAGAATGGTTCGCCCTACAACTGCTCCGCTGATGAAAACGGTAGCACTTTAAAAACGCAACAGCCATGGAACTGCGAAAGACGATATGAGAAGAAACCATCCCAGTAGCTGCATTGCCTGCCGACACAACGCGCGTATAAAGTGCTCTCTGGTGCGTTACCGTGTGCTTTAGGCAGTCTGGCAGATGTCAAATATTGGTCCAAATGAAGACCTCGCATTTTTATCTTCTCTTCATTAGCAATAATTTTGTTTTGCACTACAACGGTCATTGCTGAAGCGGTATTTGAACTGACGGATGCGCTGAATTTTCAGGGCCTTCCTGATACCAAAAATCTGAAAAAAAGGAAATCCAACGCTTTTAATCTCTCCTAAAAACAAAGTACTTTCATTTTATGCACCTGCGTGTGATTACAATATGGGCCTTTAGCCTGAGGAACAATGTTTGCTATACAGTTCGTTTTTTTCTTTTGTATTTGTATCTTTTCGACTAAATTTTTGTGCTTCTTTGATTCTTGATGTTTGTGACATATGAATGCTGTTCTGATATATTTAAAAAAAACAATGAATATGCACATTCTTTTCTCAGTGCTCGCAGCATTGTCTGTCACTTTTGAATCCGTTAGTGCTCGATTTTTGGCTAACAGGGTAATGGGTTAGTGCGCGATGGCGACAAACGTCCAGAAAGAACACGTGTCCGGGAGTTCTACCTCACGCATTGTAAAGTATTTAACACGTTCTCGAAAGAGAACTTATCCAGTTTGTGCTTTAAAATGTATATAGCATTGGCGCGACCTCAATAATGTCTCTGTTCCGTTTGGTCAGCGTTAGTCTACGTTCGAATACTCATTTCCCTCCTGAGTTTTTCACTAGGTTTAAACCAAGAACACAAAACGATAAACGCAGGTTGTTAAACCAGTATAACGAAGAAAAGATCCCTACTTATTATATGCTTTGTGGATTTCTCGCGGATTCTAAAAACACAATTGCAACACAGGACGCATGAAACTTTGTTCTCTTACTAAAGTTGTCTGGGCTGATGGACTAAAGGACTGTATTCATATGTTTTTCTCGAATTGATAAATATTAACTGTTCACCAATTTATTTTGTAAACACACGGCTACTGGCCCTCCAGAACCCTCTCTTGTAGACAGACACTGTAACCGAAGATTGATAGCGTGTGTCCTCAGAATGTAGCACCCAATACAGTTGGCAAAGTCATCTTGCATCAGATTGTGTCTTTGTGGAAGAACGGGTAGATTCCACGATCGATGTGACACATTTTTATTGGCAGCGTAAAACACCGTAAAGATGAATACATTGATGTCGATTCGTCCGTTTTCTTAAACAGACAAGTAATATTTTGCTGTCTGTAGCAGGTGCAGTTTGCAGAAAACAATCCATTAGGATACACAGGTAAACCTGGATGTAACGAACCTCTATGTAACCAATTCTTTGATTTAACAAAGTTTTTCAATTCCCCATTGCTACCCGTATTGAAGCCCATGTGTTTGCGACATTTATGAAATGAAGTTGTTGCAGAAATTAACCTTGATCTAATGAAGTCGCTAAGCTGATCAGTCGTTCTTTTTAGCCCATTTACTGTAAATCGGCCGGGTAAATGCCCTATTTTATCAAATACTAGCAATGCTTTAAGAGGCGGGAGCCAGAAAACGGTCTCTAATGGAATGCGTAACGTACACACAAAACAAATTTACACCATTTTAGCCAAAAATGGTGTATTATAGTGGATAAAGGGTGTTGGGAGGGCTTTACACCCTTTTTCTGTAATTTTAACGCCCTTTTCATAGCTCTACACACTGTTTTGTGCAAAAAAAAAGTGTTGATCAACTTCAAAAGCCTTTGTATTTCTTAGGGTTTTCCAAAGGTGTGAAAAAGGTGTTCACCTGTTCATTGAATAAGGCCATCTTTGGATACATATTACCACTATAAGGAACAAGACATCCCTTCATATACTCAACTCGCAAGAAATTTTCAAACGCAAAAAAAGTAATTGCTCGTTTGCAATGATCGCTCGTTTCCATATGCGGAGCACTTCATGCCCCAAGTTTAGCACGTGAAACAATAATTTGAACCTTCAAAATTATAAAGACGATAGTCGTTTGGCGAAAAGGGCTTTTTACCAACTGCAACACGCTTGGTTTTTGTAGGGTGCTGAAACGGTGCGAAAAAATAGGTGTTCAGTTGCAAAAAAAAAGAACAGCGTAGCTAGGGGTCAACCTAGTTTCTTTCGGTGTTGCTAAGTTTTGTTATGTTTCCTAAGCTTTGCAAAGTTCTTGCTAAGCTAGGTTGACCGCTGAGGTATGAGGCCAAGTTTAAACGGATTTTACAATGCTGATGATGATTCAAGATCATTGCTATTGGTTTCCCCTTTGTAGCGGGGTGGTGACATGCCATCTTACCAAAAAGAACTAATATACCTACGTTTTTACACTTTTGTTAGTACTAGGGCTGCCTAGGGAAGGCACAAAAAGCTTATTAGGTACAAAATACGTTTTTGTCTGTTACAGGTGGTAACTGTCCTAGGCAATATTCCCCTCTCTACTTTTCGTCCACCGCATTCTATCTTTTTTTGTCCCTCGACAGCCTTTTAGATAGCTTTCTCTGTGATACCCTTAAATCCTAGTGATTCTGGGAGCCCAATATTTCCTTATGTAGATTGGAATAGATACCCTCACCATCTAACACTATGTGCCGCCATAGTTTCTGTTTCTTTTTCCGCAGGCCACTAATACCCCACCATATGTGAATACTTCACGACAATGCTCTTACTGTCGCAGGCAACCTGCTCTAGCCTCCAAAAATCAAAGCACTGACCTGGGAATGATTGTAGAAATTTTTCCTTTCTGATGTTCAATTTCTCAGCCCTGTGCATCTCTAACGACCTTTTAGCTTCCGTTTTTTTCCTCCATTTATTCGTTCAATTTGCCTTGTTTTTTTTTATTACCTTGGCTGTTTTATGTTCTCCACTATTCTCCGTATTTCATCGTTAGCCTTCTAGTCTTCCTTAACCACCGCCTGTCCATACTTTTCAAGTATAGGTGCCTAAAATCCTTAGCTGCCCACCTTCGTTGATTCATTGGCTCAACCTCATCTCAAAGCATACTTTACTCTGTGCTTCTCTAACTCCAAACGACGCCCAGCCCATATATCTAATCAACTGCTTCGTTAGTGTTTTTTCCATGCGCGCCTAAGGCCAAACGTAATACCGTTCTCTGGTTCGCTTCAAAGGCCTGATACACGTCTGATTTTAAGCAGAGTACATCATTCGCAAACGTGAGACACGGAACCATTACTCCTTTCCACATTCCTCTTACTACTTCATATTTGGTATACCCCCACAGAGCTATGTGCTTCATTATAGCTGCGTTTCGCTTTCCCTTAACGTAAGGTTGCTTCTCGTGAGTTCTTAAGTAGTTATCCCCTTCGTTTATCCACACTCCCCAATATTATATTCCTTCACTTTAGAGTAATTCGCCTTGCTGAATATACACTACGTCAGTGGTAGCATCATTAAAAACCATTATTTTTGATTTTTTCTGCACTAAAATTTTAACCCGAAATCGGTGGCTTCTGGCCGCTAATATTTTATTAGCTGTTACATATCGATTTGGTTATCAGCTAAAAGAACAATGTCGCAATGAGTATAAGATTCCTTGAATATACTGTTTGTAACCACTTCGCCTTGCAGCATATAGGTTGGGCTGAACGCAACTTGACTTTCTTCCAGTTTTCTTTTTCTAACCCTGCCATGTAAACCATGAACAGTATTGAGCTCAAAGGGCATCCCTGTTTCATTCCCCTATGAATGTTGACCTGCTGGGCGCATTTCTGTCCTTCCCATGTAAGGTGCACTCTACTGTCTTTATAGATTGCCATTAGGAACTGTATTAACCCGTCATCTAATCCCTGGAGCTTCAGCATTCTCCGCCGCCGTTCTCTGGTTACGTTGTCATATGCCCCTTTAATGTCCAAGAACGTAATCCATAATGGTCTATTCTGTGCTGTCGCAATTTCAATGCATTGCGTTATCACGAACAAATTGTCATCCAGTCGCCTGTATTTCTAAATCCATGCTGCAGTTCTCCAGTATTTCATTTTCTTTCATCCATGTTTGAGTTTCCGATTTATTGCCTGCATTACGAATCTATACAACACTGACGTTACTGTGAGTGGTCTCTATGAAACACTACGGACTTTGTCTCCTCTGCCTTTATATATTAAATTCATCCTACTTCTTGCCAGTCCTCTGGTATTTGTTTGGTTTCAATCACCTTATCTATTGCCCTCATAAACGATTTCTTTACTTTTAGGCCCAGCAGGTGTTATAAGTTGCATTGGTATTCCGTCCGGGCCCACTGCGTCAGGAGGGAAGCCTTTTGATCTGCTCTTTTTCCAATCAAGGTGCTCAAACTGTTCCAGTGTGCACCCCCCCCCCCCCCTTTGCTGCCAGGGGATCCCAAGGGGAAGACGAGCTAGGTCGAATTCCAGCTATGCTGCTTCTCCATCCTTGCCCAGCTCTTGAAAGCTGTGCGAATTTTTTTTGTCTTTTATAATAAAAAAACACTAATACCTTTGAAATGCTATAATAAGACGTGCGCATACGCGTCCGCCCTTGTGCTGGCGCTGTACAAGCTCAAAGCCGACTTCACAGCTATAATACCTTATCTGCGGGGCGAACCCTTTACAGTTGCTGAAGTTCTTTTTTTTATTTTTTTGCGAATAGCCCTGAAACTTGCTCACGATTAAACAGCTTCACTGGAAATAATTAGGCCAATTCACATTGCTTTAAAACATCGTGGGAGGTACAAAAACACCCCCAGCTCGTAGATAATGTTCAGCCCACCGGTGTAAACAGGTACAAAGCGCCTCCAAAGTTGGAGGTCTCGTCTACTTTTTTTCTTAGTTGGCGGTCTTTTCTTACACTCTTTTCTTCACGCCCTTTTCTCAGTTTCGAACACCCTAATTTGTAGCTTACACCCTTCTGGGAAAAGAGTGCTGAAATAATGAACATCCTTTTTTAAGGGTTATGAGGTAGCGGGGAATATTCGTTTGGTGT